>MU745220.1:180366-246164 GCA_026770625.1 Nicotiana glauca
GAGATAGTGCATCAGCAACTATGTTTTCCTTACCTTTCTTATATTGAATCACGTAAGGAAATGTTTATATAAATTCAACCCACTTGGCATGCCTTCGGTTGAGCTTTCCTTGGACTTTCAAATGCTTCAAAGATTCATGGTCCGTCCGAAGAACGAACTCCCTAGGCCAAAGGTAGTGTTGCCATGTCTCCAACGATCTCACCAATGCATAAAGCTCCTTATCATATGTTGAATAATTCAATGTAGCTCCTCCAAGATTTTCGCTAAAGAATGCAATTGGCTTTTGATCTTGCATCAGCACAACACCTATCCCGATACTTGATGCATCACACTCAACCTCAAAAGCTTTGTTAAAATCTGGTAATTGCAATAATAGAGCATAACAAAGTTTTTCTTTCAACAAATTAAAAGCATTCTCTTGTTCCTTTCTCCATGTAAAACCCCGATCCTTATTTATGACCTCGGTCAATGGTGCTGCAATAGAGCTAAATCCCCTAACAAACCTTCGATAGAAACTAGCTAAACCATGAAAACTTCGCACCTCGGTCACAGATTTTGGCGTTGGCCATTCCTTGATAGCTTTTACCTTTTCCTCATCTACTTCAATCCCTTTACTACTAACAACAAACCCAAGAAAGATTACCTTATCCATACAAAATGTGCATTTTTTTATGTTAGCATACAATCTTTCTTTTCTATGCACTTCCAAAACACATTTTAAATGCTTTACATGTTCATCAAGACACTTGCTATAAATAAGGATGTCATCAAAATAAACCACAACAAACTTTCCAATATAAGCACGTAAAACATGATTCATTAAGCGCATGAAAGTGCTAGGTGCATTAGTTAATCCAAAAGGCATCACCATCCATTCATACAAACCATGTTTAGTTTTGAATGCAGTCTTCCATTCATCACCAAGTTTCATACGAATTTGGTGATATCCACTTTTAAGATCAATTTTAGGGAATATGCATGAACCATATAATTCATCAAGCATATCATCTAGTCTAGGTATGGGATGACGATACATTACCGTAATCTTGTTAACGGCTCGGCAATCAACACACATTCGCCAAGATCCATCCTTCTTTGGCACTAAAAGCACTGGCACTGCACATGGACTCATACTTTCACGGATGTATCCCTTTGCTAAAAGCTCCTCTACTTGCCTCTGTAACTCTTTTGTCTCCTCGGGGTTGCTTCGATAAGCTGGCCTATTTGGAATAGATGCTCCCGGGATGAGATCAATTTGATGTTCAATTCCTCGAATCGGTGGCAATCCATTTGGAACATCCTCAGGAAAGATATCATTAAATTCCTGCAAAAGAGAAGAAGCAACACTAGGTAAAGGAATAGTTAGTTCATTAGCGCTCAAATAAGATCCTTTATACAAAAGAACCACAAGGTGTGACCTAGATTTGTAAGCACTCATACACTCTCTAGATTTTGCATATAGGCTTATTTTGCTTTCTTTTACCTCAACTTCTTTTTCCTCACAAATTTTTTTCATTTTCTCTTCCCTCTTTTTTTCTTGCTCATTGGGTCTCTCAATATTCACAAAATCATCTTTTCTTTCTCTCTCATTTATTTTTTTCTCTTCTTTTTTCTTATGCTCTTTTTTTTTTCTCTTTTTCCTTATTGCCATGAGAATCTCTCAACTTCATTTGATGTTCAAAAACTTGCTTCGATTTTAAAGGTAAAAGTGTCACCTTCCTTCCATCCTTTTCAAATGAACATCTATTCTTGTAACCATCATGCATTGCTTTCCTATCAAACTGCCATGGTCAGCCGAGCAAAATATGACGTGCTTGCATGGGCACAACGTCACACAATATTTCATCACTATACTTCCCGATGGAAAATGGCACCATCACTTGCTTACTCACCTTCACTTCTCCACTATCATTTAACCAATGTAACTTATAAGGAGTAGGATGTTTTAAGCAATGTAAACCCAATTTCTCAACCATAGATGTGCTTGCTACATTAGTACAACTACCCCCATCAATTATCATGGAACAAATCTTTTCCCTTACCTGGCACCTGGTGTGAAAGATATTTTCTCGTTGTACAAGAACATCATCTTCCTTTATCTGCAAACTCATGACTCTCCTTAGCACCATCAATTCACCAATTAGAGGTGACTCAGCATCACTACCCTCCTCATAGTGAGGTGTGCCAACCACTTCTTCACTACCATCATCATCACTCTCCACATCCGTCTCAAAGCTCCCATCAGCTTTTAAAATCATTGTCCTTCTATTAGGACATTCAGAAGCAATATGCCCAACCCCATGACATTTAAAACATTTAGTATCTCTATTTCTAGTATTAGTAGGGAATGAATTAGTACCTTGAGCTTTGTTTTCCTTGATTTTGTCTTCTTTAGGCCTTTGGACAGCTCTGTCATCTCTGGGTTTACTCCAATTTCCCCTCCAAGAAGTGTTGCCAGTATCCTTCGATTTTCCCCAACCTGCACTAGGAATAGGCTGCTTGTTTCGACCCTTGAACTTGAGCTGCCTTTCGACTTTTACAGCCATATGCACAAGTTCCTCCATCTCCACATAATGTTGTAAGTCTACAACATTTGAAATTTCTCTATTCAATCCATTAATGAACCTTTGCATAGTTGCCTCGCGGTCTTCTTGAATGTTGGCTCTAATCATAGACATCTCCATCTCTTGGTAATATTCCTCAACACCTTTTGTACCTTGGTATAAGGTTTGAAACTTCCTATGAAGATCTCTATAGTAATGTGAGGGAACAAATCGTTTCCTCATAATAGCCTTCATCTCTTCCCAAGAAGAAAGTGGTCTTTCCAAAATTTTCCTCCTATTCACCACTATCTTATCCCACCATGTTGAAGCATAATCGGTGAATTCGGTAATTGCTAATTTTACCTTCTTCTCCTCCGAGTAATTATGGAAATCAAACACCTTCTCAACCTTTCTTTTCCAGTCTAGATAGGCATCCGGATCACTCTTCCCTTGAAAGGAAGGGATGCTCATCTTAATACTACCCAAATTCCTATCAACCCCTTCTTCATTCCTAAGTCCCCTTTGCGGTCTTCCTCTTCTACCCCCTCTTTGACCATGTCTTCCCATATCAACATAGTCATTGTCACTCTCTTCTTCAATGCCATCGAAGTGTCCTTCACCAACCGGTGGTTGTGCACGTGGTTGTTCTTGCCTCCTTTCATTCCCTGGGACTCTTCTCCTATTTTCATTTTCTTCCAGCCTCTCTTGCATATTATCTAATCTCAGGCTCATCCTTGAAAATTCTCGTTGCATTGCTTGAATGGCAACCAATATATCTGGATTGGAATTCACACTTCCTGTGCTTTCACCACCATTACCTGCACGTGACATGCTTATACCAAAAAAAATAAAAATTAAAAATTTAGGGCCTCACAACACTCCCTCATGTGTTTACACTCGCTCAATCTCACACAACCCTCGTGTTTGTCCCTTAATAATGTTGGTCTTTTTTTTTTTCACTCAAGCCTTTTACTACTATAGAGTTTTCCAATGTAGTTCTGCCAAGTAACTAAATCTCGATAACTTCAAAAGAAATAATTCTAATATAAAGAGCTCATGAGTTGACAAGAGAAGAAGCAACGATGTTGAAAAAAATAAACTAAGGAAACAAAATAATTCAACAAGAATAGTTGAATACAGAGGATTGACTATATGGATTCAATCAAAACTTGAGATACACGAATAATATGATTTGATTCAGCGAGGACAAAAAAGGATCACAATAGGTAGTATTTATGTAAAATACTACTTGTTAAAAAAGAAGAATAGATGAAAAAAAATTCCAGAAACAAAAGACTTCTCTAGATTTTAGTATTTTTGTATACATATATATTTTTTTTTTCGTTTTTTGTTTGCTTTTTTTTTTGTATTAAATAAAGAGATCAAAACTTGAAGAAATATATAAGACAATATAATCAACAAGGCTCTGATACCAAATGATGCGGAACCCAAAGATCAAAAGATATATAACGTAAATATGATAGGAAGTGACGTAGGATAAAGGATAAAATTATGAAACTTATACGGAGATTAGACCCCAAGATTAGAAGCGCAAGCAACCATGGATATATTAAATCCACAACCTCAAGAGCAATAATCAAGTAACCTATCCTATCACCTAATATAGAAGATTACTTACAAGGAGAAACTATCCTTGAAGCAATCAAGACAAGTTCTTGGTAGAACTTAAGGAGAACTCTCCTAAACTCTCAAAGAGATGAATATATTTCATATAACACTTAAAATAATCTATTCTAAAAAAATAAAGTATTACAAAATATATTATAAAGTGAGATACAAAATAATTAATCACAAGTTAGCTCATCACCATTTGATTAAGAATCACGAGTATCTCCATCTAGGCTCACTTGAGATAAATGTATAAATTTTGGATTCTCATCCACATCTATGACTCCCGCTCTCATGTCAAGCAGCTTCTTTACCAACCCATGCATGACTTCTTGAACTTTTCTCGCTTTAGCTCTCGTGATTGGTCCAGATGGTAAATATAGATCCTTGATTGCAATTTCATCGAGCGTGCTCGTATCACCAAGACTTGATTCTTTCCGCTTCCGCAATGAGACAACCGCTTCTGTGGTCTCGCTTCTGCAGTCCAAGAGCCGCAGAAGCGGTTATGACAGAAGCAGCAGATGGAGTTTTTTTTTCCTAAATTTTTAACTTCACTCGAACCTCGACCATTTGACACTCGGGGCCCCCGAGCCCCGCCCGAACATACCGACAAGTTTGAAATCACGAGGCGGACCTACCCGAACCCTCAAAACACCCACAACAATGCTAAATCGAGGAATCAACCCCCAAAACCAATTGAATCAATTCATTGAACTTCAAGTTCTAAACTCTCATTCAACGGGTAAAAACGCCCTTAAATTACTCAGATGGACACCAAATTTTACGGGTAGGTCTTAACTGATATTTCGGACTTGTACCAAGTTTCAAAATCAAAATCCGAACCTGATACCTATGAAAACAATGGTTTCTTAGTTTATTTAGATCTTTAAAACTCAAACTTAAAAATTTTACATAAAAATTCATTACTCATGCTAGGACCTCAGAATTCGATTTCGGGCATACGTCCAGGTTCCATATTTTTCCACGGACCCTCAAAAATTGTCAAATCACGATTCCAAGCATGTTTCCCCAAAAGGTTGACGGAAGTCAAACTTGGACTTTTTAAATAAACTTAAAGAAGCAACTAGGCTTAAATCTTGCTTAAAACTTTTCTAACTTCCAAACCACCCGCCCCCGCAAGTCATAAATTAGCTAAAACAAGTGCGGAAATTATTATTTAAGGGAACGGGGTTCGAAAATGCAAAACGACCAGTCGGGTTATTACAGATAATGTGTACGCAGACCTTACCCCTACCCCAATAGGGCAGAAAGGCTATTTTCGATATGCCCTCGGCCTAGAAAGACGGAAATAATTAAAAACAAGAAAAGACAATTCATTAGTAACTCCAGTAGAAACCGTAATAGTAACACAAGCATAACAGTCAAAAGATGAATGACATGCAATAACATTAACCAGAATCTAAGGCCCGGGGTAAAATAAATAGCAGGGATAGTGTGGGTTCAACATAAACTGCAAACCATCTAAGATCAACCCTAATCCAACCCTACCTCTCCCCTAGTATGAAGTAAGGAAAGCTCTTGTAACGACCCGACCGGTCGTTTTGAGCTTTTGCGCTTTGATCGCCAATTCTCAGGAATGACTTGCCCCCTATTATGTATTATGACTGATATAGATTGTTGATTGTGGTGTTCACGGAAATCGGTATGAATTTGAAAGAACAATCTCAGTTGAAAGCTTGAAATTTGAAAGGGTTTTACCAAGATTTGACTTGTTTGTATATGATCTCAGATCAGAAATTTTATGATTTGGTTAGTTCCTTTAGGTGATTTGGGACTTAGGAGAATGATCAGAATGCATTTTGGAAGTCCCTGGAAGGTTTAAGCTTGAATTGGCGAAATTAAGATTTCGGCATTTTCCGGTTGATAGGTGAGATTTTGATATAGAGGTTGGAATGAAATTCCAGAAGTTGTAGTAGTTCCGTTATGTCATTTGGGATGTGTGTGCAAAATTTTAGGTCATTCGGACGTGGTTTGGTTGGGTTTTTTTATCAAAAGTGCATTTCGGAAGATTTTAGAAACTTAAGCTTGAATCCGATGTGTTTTGGGTGATTTGGTGTTGTTTGAGATGATTTGAAGGTTGGTACAAGTCTGAATAAGGTATTAGAATATTTTTGTGCTTTAGGTTGAGGTCCCGAGGGCCTCAGGGTGATTTCGGAATGATTTCGGAGAGATTGGAATTTTGTTACAGCAGCTAATATTGCTGCTTCTGGTATTTTTGCATCTGCGGACTGGGGACCGCAGATGAGGGCGATTTATCATAGAAGCTAAAATTGGCCAGGTGAGCAGATACCGTAGAAGCGTTCAAGAAGGCCGCATCTGCGAAGCCGCAGATGCGGAAGTTCAATCGCAGATGCGATTTTGGGTTTTAAGTGAAGAACCGCAGAGCAGGGGATTTGACCGCATATGCGGTACCGCAGAAGCGGGTTTTGGACCGTAGATGCGGAAATGCCTGGGAAGACCATATATGTTATTTCATTTCGCGATTTTGGGTTATTTCACCATTTTTACCTTCAACCTTGGAGCTTTTTGGACGATTTTGAAGAGAGAAATCAAGAGACTTTGTTAAGGTAAGGAATTTTGGACCTAAAACTCCATTCTATGGTTGTATTTCATGAATTTAGGGCTGTAATTGATGGAATTAAAGGGCAAAATGGAGGATTAGGGCTTGAGTTTAAGAAGCCTTAATGGGGATTTGAGGGGTCATTTGGACTCCTATTTTAGTATTTTTGATATGTATGAACTTGTGAGGAGATAAGAAATCTATTGATGTAAAAATTTCTTAGTTTCAAGAAGTGGGCCCGGGGCTTGGGATTTGGTAATTTTGGGATTTGTGCTCGTTATTGATTGTTTTCGCTTGGGCTTTGTTCCCTTAGCATATTGTGATGTATTCGCTCTGATTTTGGATAGATTCGACGCGCGTGGAGGCCATTTTGAGGGGCAAGGGCGTCACGAGCTAGGGATTTCGCCGGTTCGAGGTGAGTAATGATTGTAAATGATATTCTGAGGGTTTGATGAATTGCGACTTGGTCCATCCCGATTGATGAATTTACTGCATATTTGACTGAAATTTACTTGTTATTATCATAATTTGGGCTGGTTGCCATATTTGGGCTTCGTGCCAATTACTTAAACCCCTTCGGGGATGGTTGTTGATATTTCCTCACTATTTCGATTCTATACTTGAATTCAGTCATGTATTTTCTACTGTTTTCAAAACTCAGCTAAGTTATTTTGCTTTAACACTTATAATGAATCTTTCCTATACTATTTTTTGGCTGGGGAGCATATTTTACTGTTGCTCGAAGGGCTTATGTGATTTTGACTGAGTAAGGCCGAGGGCCTGTGTGTCAGGGTACTTTTGGATCGGGCTGCACGCCACAGTTGCGTTATACTGATATTAGGCCGAGGGCCTAGACTTGATGCCACGAGATGTCTTGATATTGCGTTTGGGCCGTAAGGATCCCCTCCTAGAGTCTGCACACCCTTAGTGAGCACCGTCGACGATAAATGGATCGGGCTGCACGCCGCAAAGATATACGGATCGGACTGCATGCCGCAGCGGTACCGGTACTGTTCTATGTGTTTACTTTGTTTCATTTGTCTGCCATTACCTGTTGTTTGTGCTACTTCATGTGATATCTATTGGATTGCCTGACATTATCTGTCAATTGAGTGTGGTTCCCGAGGGGCGGACTTTTGTGCTTATCTGCACTATTTATTTTGCATTCATTTGTATAACTGTTGAAAAATTCATTTTCGAAAAAAGTTTTAAATTGAGCTAAGATATTTCTAAAGATTTCACGGCTTCACTGCTTTTCTCAAAGAGTTTTTACAATGCTCATATACAGCATGATGGTTTGCTTTACGTGATTTCTTACTGCTCAGTAGTTATTTACCCTTATTACTCACTGAGTTGGAATACTCACTTTACTCCCTACACCTCTATGCAGATGCAGGTATTTATCCACCCGTTAGCGGGTTTTGGCTTATCAGAGGCAGAGTTATAGGAGTTAGGGAGGTGACTGCCAGCGTTCGCAGCACTATTTCTCTCTCTCTTTTGTTCATTATTCCGGTGTTGCATATTTTAGACCTTGTAGTTGGATTCACACTCTAACAGATGCTCGTGACTTGTGATACCCCAATTAGGGTTGTGTTGGGTTGTATTTCCGGTAATTAATATATTAAGTCATATTTAAGCTGTTTATTTATGTTTAACTATTTTAGAAAAGACTAGATGGGTTAGTTGGCTGGCCTCGTCTTCACGAGAGGTGCCATCACGACCAGTGCAGGGTTTGGGTCATGACAAGTTGGTATCAGAGCCTAGGTTACTAGGTCTCACGAGTCTTGAGCAGGTTTAGTAGAGTCTCGTGGATCGGTACGGAGACGTCTGTATTTATCCTCGAGAGGCAGCAAAACCTTTAGGAAAACTTCACATTCTTGGAATTCTTATCGTGCGTCTGTGATTCAACTTGAAATGTAACTCTTAAAATTCCTTCCACGTGTTTGTATGCGCACATGAGCGCTCAGAATTAGATGTGCCTTGATGGCTTGTGATTCCCCGATCGAGGGGTGAGATGTGATCTCTGTGTGTTTGATGTTGGGCTAGTCTGAAAGACTTGGGGCCGGATCTTTGCCTATGGCTTCAACACCGAGGTGCTGATTGTGTGAGCAAGTATTTTGAACTTATATTTTCGGTATTGTCCCTATTAGTAGGAATGACGACTGGTTAGCTACGTGATGAGTATGTTAGTACTACGAGATGTATCTATGTAACTTGGAAGTGATGAGGAAGGTCTGCGGGATGATAGATGAACTATTAAGTATATGATTTCCATTTTGATTGGATGAGTAGCTCCGGGTTATGGGCACGTGAAGAATCTTTTCGTATCTCCTAGTTGAGAGTGAAGTAAATTTTATGTTGCGGTATGAGTTCAGACTCAGGAAGACTGAGTGGTTATGTAATATGTATGACGGTAGAAGGTGTATGGAAATGTTATATTAAGGCGAAGCAGGTGGGTTATCTCCCGCGGAGTGTGCTGAGGTGGTGTGACCCTTATGTGTATGTTAGGAGATCTCATGTGTAATCAAAGGGTACATGTTGAAATTTGAAATTTTGGGCCATTTAAGAGAGTGGGCTTAACTGTTGCGGGGATGAATGCGAGATTTGAAGAAGATTTACAGTACCAGATGATCTGTGTTTTCACAAACTTATAAATGATTTGAGTTTAATCACGCTATGATATTGTGGCATCAATAAGGTAAAAGTGTTATGAGTTATTTAGCGTATCTTGATCTATGGCATCGAGCCAAATGGGGGAGTCTGCTGTGAGCAGTTGATTGCACGGTTAGGTGATATATTGGTTCCAGTTTGGGGCATATGAGTGAATTAGCTATGGCTCGAGTAAAGGAAATTTTTTGGCAAAGGTTATATTATGCTTCAGGGGGAAAGAGAATTCACAGAGGTCATGAGTTGCTATTGGTAAAGGATGATCGGTGCATAGACCAGGAGGTTGCTTGGTTGTATTGAGATAAATCTATATCTTGCAGTATCAGAATGCTAATAAGGTAGGGGTGGTTCTGTTTATTTGATCAGGTAAATTGCAGCTTGAATAAGTGAATGACTTGCGAGAATAGTTTGAATGTGTTCAAGAGTTTGTATACATCAATTGAGTGCTCTAAAGTTGCATATGTGGTTAGAAAGAAACTGTTGTTCTCGTTGGAAGAGGTCAAGACTTGTGGTATTTCTATGTGAATTATGTGATTCTATGTATCAACATCAGGAAAGTAAAGGTAACAGACTTAGATTTGCAGGAAGTTCTTCAAAGTAAAGTATTCTGGAATGTGGTGTCTCAGGGAATATTTGAGAGAGTATTCAGCGGCTTATGGGTCTTAGTCAGTGTGGTTTTATGCCGGGTCTCATGTAGTAAGCCTGGGTGAAGGCATTGTGGTGCTACAGCAAGAGGGAATATCAAGTTGATGATGAATCGGAAGAAATTTAGATAGATGGAGTAGCTTGATAGTAGACCGAATTGGTATGGTAAGGATATGATTAATTCTTTGTATGTGTTCGAGGTAATGGGTTCTTGCAAGTATTATGCAGCAATGCTCTTGGGATTTGATGGCTTGCTCATCTTGGACTAGTTAGAAGGATTCAGTCCTGGCAGTTTAATTTGTGCAAACAGAATTGGGAGAGTTCTTGTTGATTTCTACCATGGTTGTAGAAGTGCATTTTACACGAATATGAGAGGCATGAGATGTGTAATGATTTTCTTCTAGATGGGATCAATGGGATTTCTTGACTAGTTGAGTGCGTAGATGTTTGTGGCTCAAATGGGAGATAAAAGTTTTCATGTTATCCTTGGATGGTATGGTATATGCGGTATGTTGTGGAGGAACGAGACTGGTGTGTGCTAGGTTATAGTTTAGTTCTGAAAGAAAGTTCATAAAACTCTTACGCAACAGGTAGCCTCAGATAATCAAGGAAATGGTACTGCTAATTGGAAGTGATTTGACGAGAGTATATGTCTAAAAAAGGGTAATGTGATTAAACTGATGATACTTTGGTAGTATTGCGGCATTTTCTTGTTGGATCAACTGGTGGTATTCGGGTTTGCTTGGTAGCACAGGGGAATTTTAGGGTATCTATCGTGGAATGATTGGGTATTAAAGGTGTACATGTGTTCGGATGACAAAATTCGGATATGACATGGTGAGTCATGTGTCGTGTGGATATGGAGACGGAAGTTCTCATATACAGGCTATGATGTGGTTGTAGATCATGTATATCGGCACAGTTTAGCAACTACCGGGATCTGAAGGCTCGAGTGGATCTTTCTTTGCTTGGTATATTGATTTTTAATATGATATTGGGGTGTAGACTGGTTGTATCAGTGTTGGGTTATTCTGGACTATTGCGCTATGGGCTATGCCGGAAACGCCACGGGTTGAGTGGCGAGGTGCGTCGGATTATGTTCTAGCAGAGTGGTTTATATTCCAAAAATCCAACAGACGGTTGGGAAGGATTGCTTTTCTTAATTGGGACTTCGTGAGATGTCAGTGCAGAGGTTTCTACCATTAATTCAGTTCCGGTGTTGAGGACTTTTCAAATGCATTTCTTGCGGTCAAGCATGTCGCTGGGCGAGGTTGTGGATTTCGATATTAATTTGGTGGCGAGCATCGTATCGTATGACTCCGGTAGGAATTGTAGTAGTGGAAGGAGCAGCTTCAAGCTTCCTTGATGATGATGTGCTTTTGTTCCAGACGTCAAATGGAGCATGGTTGTCGATTTCGAGCATAGTGACTTGATGTGTTTCATGTGGAGCAGTATTTGGATAGGGTCGCGCGTTGCAACAAAGCTGTGTGGAAATATGACCTTGCGGGTCAAATTTGTGTGTTCTATTTCTATGATGTTAGATGGGTTCTTAGCCATGTGAGGTGATGATATTTGTGAGCTTGCGATACGACTCTTTCGTTTGAGTCAATTTCATGATGTGAGTATGTTCTGATTGTTGCTTATTGGTGCGCGGACTGTGCATGTTGTGGCCTTAGTCTGTTTTGGTGTGTCATGTCACCAGAGTAATTGTGTTGGAGTAGATGAAATCATTAGGGCCTGTAATGAATACAAACATATTCGATTTCAGCATGTTTGATGGGTAAATATTAAGGTTCGGTTAAGAAATTTGCTATGGTCCTTGCCAAAGGAGAAGTAACCTTAGGGATGACTGATCCGAGAGATGGTTATGATTTATTGCATGTTTCATGTATCATTGGCAGTATATGGAAGTGTTGGAATGAGACTTTAGTTGATAAGAGGTTTTTACCGGTATTTGGGTATTGTGTGCAGCTGCTGTGAATGGAAGTTATCGCTACATGTGTTTGAGTTATGTGGTATATCGGATAATTACACTTGAGGTTTCAGGCATGGGTTATTACAACTATTTTAGCTACATTCGAAGTATAGGTGTGAGGTTTTGATCAGATTGATGGTTTCAGAAGTGAAAATATGGTTCTATGGTTTATGGCTAGATTGGATTGTGTAATTTTAGTTAAAAGGTATTATCGGACCTATATGAGATAGGGTGACGTGGGATCACTCCCAGGTATATGCTTGGTAAGGTTATTCAACTATTGGCTAGCTTCTAGAACAACTTTGGGAACGTTCGAGGACGAACGTGTATTTAAGTGGCGGAGGATGTAACGACCCGATCGGTCGTTTTGAGCTTTTGCGCTTTGATCGCCAATTCCCAGGAATGACTTGCCCCGTGTTATGTATTATGACTGATATAGATCATTGGTTTTTGTTTTCACGGAAATCAGTATGAATTTAAAAGAACAGTTTCAGTTGAAAGCTTAAAATTTGAAAGGGTTTGACCAAGATTTGACTTGTTTGTATATGATCTCAGATCAGAAATTTTATGATTTGGTTAGTTCCGTTAGGTGATTTGGGACTTAGGAGTGTGATCAGAATGCATTTTAGAAGTCCGTGGAAGGTTTAGGCTTGAATTGACGAAATTATGATTTCGGCGTTTTCCGGTTGATAGGTGAAATTTTTATATAGAGGTCGAAATGAAATTCCGGAAGTTGCAGTAGTTCCGTTATGTCATTTGGGATGTGTGCGCAAAATTTCAGGTCATTCGGACATGGTTTGGTTGGATTTTTTTATCAAAAGCGCATTTCAGAAGATTTTAGAAACTTAAGCTTGAATCCGATGTGTTTTGGGTGATTTGGTGTTGTTAGAGATGATTCGAAGGTTGGTACAAGTTTGAATAAGGTATTAGAATTTGTTTGTGCTTTTAGTTGAGGTCCCGAGGGCCTCGGGGTGATTTTGGAATGATTTCGGAGAGATTGTGTCACACCTCTTTTTTCTCCCACAACCCTATTACAAGGTTGAGTTAGAAGAGTTTTTCCAATTGAAGTGACGTTTTGAAAATGGATTATTTATTATTTAAAGTCGCCACTTGGAATTGAGTTTCGGTGTTCCAAGTCACCTTTTATTCGAATCCCTTTCAAAAGGAAGGTTTGACTCTTATTTATGGTCTAAAAAAATAGAAGACTGAGTAAGGAATTCTGTTGATCGAGAGGAAGGTGTAAGACACCCCTCGAGTCCCGTGGTTCTAGCACGGTCGCTTTTATTGACTAATGTTTGGCTTAAATCAATTCTTGACTATTCTTGTGTTTTATTGATCATGGCTTGTCTATTACCACTTCACTTAATTTATTATATTTTTATTAATAGTTTTGACCTAAATGCGGTATGCACACGAGGTACTTCTTTGAAATTGAGTGTTAAACCAAGATACAGAATGTACACATGGTTAAAACATAATTATTTAAAGGCACCAAGACGCAGGAATACGCACATAATCCTTTTATTATTTAAGCATATCAATCCAAGGTTCGGTTATGAACACATGAACTAATTTTTAAAATGCGAGTAAAGCTTTTCTACTTTTTTTTAAAGTATTCCATTCATTTGTCTCTTCAGATCCGAGACATTTATCTGCACATTTTTTATTTATTTATTGCAACGAATCATGAATTAGTTTTTGACATATCTCACTTACAATTATTTTTCTTACCAATCAATGGGCCTTGACTTTCATCTAGGCTCCATTTATTAATAAACTTTCCATAATGCATTTTCAACAATAATATATGAATAATACTTAAACTAATCAAAATAATATACAAAAGCAACAATAATAATTATTTAATACAAATTATGAACTACATGGTACCGTATCAAGTAATACCATATCTTTATGGATTCGAGAGTGGCATAGAATGAAAAACTTGACATGTACTTTTCATAGATTAATTAAATAATTTTTTATATCATAACCATAGGTTAATAATTATTCTTTAGTTAATAACTCTAAATTTAACTATTCAAAAACTTGTTTAAATCATAGCCACTGAATACTTTAAACAAACATTAAAAATGCTCTCGATAATCAAAGAAATTATATATTGTCACTACGAAATGTTTTGTTGTTAATGATTAATTTTAATTAAAGACATGCATCCGAACGAACAAATTTATAATAGAACTAAACTTCTCCACAAACTGTTAAACACATAAAGTAACTACAACAAGAGAAGAATAAGAACCTTTGCTGTGAAGACTTTTAATATATATTGAAAAACCTCCAACAAATAGATATCCAATGTCAAACTTGAAATAGCAACAAACAACAGTGAACCATAAATCAAAAACTCAACGAGAACTTTTAAAACCTGGATCTTGAACGGAAAACCCCCAACTTTGTATGCTTCAGTGAGAATGAAACTTGAGATTTGGTTAGTCGTCTCCTTTAATGCCAAAAAAAGTGAGTCCTCTAATGTTGTGTGAGTTGTGGATTATATATAATGTGTGTGCTGATAATTGTGTGTGTGTGCAGATTATGTGACGTGAGAGATGGCATAGTGGGGAAGGACGTGAGGAGTGTTCTGTGTGTATACAACGTGAGGTGAGACGTGAGGGAGTGAGGCATGAGTGAAGTGAAAGGTGGGGAGGAGTTAGGGAAAAGAGCAGATCGTGGAGAAGGAAATTTTTAGAGGGTAAGGGCGGTAGGTTAAGCTTAGATCTTTTTTTTTTTTTACGTTGTTTTATTTACTTCTTTTACTAAATAAATAAAATAAAAATAAAAGTAAAATACATAATAAAAATATTAAACCCACTTCGTACAGAGTAAGAAAATATATTTGAAAAAATAAATTTTTTACATATAATTAAAATACTATTAAGAAAAGATACCATAGCTTATTTATTTAAATTCAAATTAAAAGAAACCAAATACTTTTTGTAAATAGAAATAAACTTATACTCTATGAAATGTGAATATTTTTGTAGTTTTTAATTAATTTATTTGTTTAAAATAAAACCTATTAAAAGTAAGATAAAAGTTTAAAATATAAAGATTAGACCTAAAAGAAATATTTATACTAAAGTCGTATAGAATTTGGGGTGTGGTCAAAAATTAGGTGTTCACAGCATGCCCCTCTTTGCTTGGAAATATGGAGATGAACAAGGTGATTGAATTTTGACCTCACTATTATTTAAAATAGGAAAAGAAGATAAGAAAAAGATGCGACCGAGCCTTTGTTTTAGGCGGCCTACATATCCAGGGTTATAAGGGAATCAAGTCACGTGTAGTTCCAGTGGAACAAGAGTGACAAAGTTCTTGGAAAGAGAGTCGAGCAAAGTTCCGTCGAGGTTCCGATCCGCGGTTCCTACTATTACATCAAAAAATGAAAAGAAAATTATCTATTCTTGAAATCTAAGAGTTACAAAATTCCTATCTAAATGCCGTCTGGAGTCTTATCTTGATTCTGCTTGTCCCATTGACTTTGGATTGAAACTTGATGCTCTTGATGCAACAGACTATGAAATATTCTTTCATGCTTGTTTCTTGAGCAGATGATGGAAAGATGGATCTTGACCATATGTCTCCGTATGCATTATGTCAAAGCTGGTTGTGGCTGGTATTGGGATCAAATGTTCCACTTTCTCTGACAAGAGCTGGAATCTTACTTTTTGCACATACAATCTGTGCTTTGCAAAAAAACCTACAAGCCATCACAAACAAACAAAGCGAACAAAAATTTTCTGCCCTAGTTTGCACTAGAAAATTTTTGTGAGTTATTGAAAACACATTAAACTACCTTTACTATTGTTGAAAAAAAATTGAAAAGACACTTTTTTATATATATAAATAATAGGGGATGTTATACCTTGTGTTAACAAGAAGGAAGGCAACCAGGGGATGTAATACCCTGTGTTGGCAATAAGATGAGGCGCGTGGCACTCTGAAATGCTACTAGGGGATGTCAAACCCTATGTAGGTAAAAAGTAATGCGACCAAGGGATGTAGTACCATGTGTCGGCAATAAGATGAGGCTCGTGGCACTCTGAGATGCTACTAGGGAATATTGCACCCTATGTTTTCAACAAGAAGTGCAACCAGGGGATGTAGTACCCTGTGTTGGCAATAAGATGAGGCCCATGGCACTCTGAAAGGCTACTAGGGAATGTTGTACCCTATGTTTGCAACAAGAAGTGCAACTAGGGGATGTAGTACCCTGTGTTGGCAATAAGATGAGGCTCGTGGCACTCCGAAATGCTACTAGGGAATGTCATACCCTGTGTAGAAAAATAAAAATGTAACCAGCGAATGTAGTACCCTGTGTTAGAAATAAAATGTGGCTCGTGGCAATCTAAAATGCTGCTAGGGGTTGTCGCAGAAAATAAAAATGCAAGAAGGGGATGTAGTACCCTGTGTTGGCAATAAAATGAGGCTCGTGGCTCTCTAAATTGCTACTAAGGGATGTCGTACCCTATGTAGAAAATAAAATACAACCATGGGATGTAGTACCTTGTGTTGGCAATAAAATGAGGCTCATGGCTCTCTGAAACGCTACTAGGGAATGTTATACCTTGTGTTTACAACAAGAAGTGCAACCAGGGGATGTAGTACCCTGTGTTCGCAATAAGATGAGGCTCGTGACACTCTGAAATGCTACTAGGGAATGTCGTATCCTATGTAGAAAAATAAAAATGTAACCACGAGAGGTAGTACCCTATGTTAGCAGTAAAATGGGGCCCGTGGCTCTCTGAAATGCTACTAGGGGATGTCGTACCCTATGTAGAAAAAATAATGCAACCAGGGGATGTAGTACCCTGTGTTGGCAATAAAATGAGGCTCGTGGCTCTCTGAAATGCTACTATGGAATATCGCACCGTATGTATAAAAATAAAAATGCAACCAGGGGATGTAGTACCCTATGCTGGCAATAAAATGAGGCTCGTGGCACTCTGAAATGCTACTAGGGGATGTCGTACCCTATGTAAAAAATAAAAATGCAACCAGGGAATGTAGTACCTTGTGTTGGCAATAAGATGAGGCTCGTGGCACTCTGAAATGCTACTAGGGGATGTCATACCCTATGTAGAAAATAAAAATACAACCAGGGTATATCGTACCATGTGTTGGCAATAAAATGAGGCTTGTGGCTCTCTGAAATGCTACTAGGGAATGTTGTACCTTATGTTTGCAACAAGAAGTGCAATCAGGGGATGTAGTACCCTATGTTGGCAATAAGATGAGGCTCGTGACACTCGAAAATGTTACTAGGGGATGCCGTACCCTATGTAGAAAATAAAAATGCAACCAGGGGATGTAGTACCCTATGTTGGCAATAAGATGAGCCTCGTGACACTCTGAAATGCTACTAGGGAATGTCGTACCCTATGTAGAAAAATAAAAATGCAACCAGGGGATGTAGTACCATGTGTTGGCAATAAGACGAGGCTCGTGGCACTCTGGGATGCTACTAGGGAATATCGTACCCTATGTAGAAAATAATGCAGCCAGCGGATGTAGTACCCTGTATTGGCAATAAAATGAGGCTCGTGGCACTCTGAAATGCAACTAGGGGATGTCGTACCCTATGTTGGCATAAAAAATGAGGCTCGTGGATCTCTAAGATGCTACTAGAGAATGTCGTACCCTATGTTGGCAATAAAATGAGGCTCGTAGAGCTCTAAAATGCTACTAGGGAATGTTGTACCCTATGTTGGCAATTAAATGAGGCTCGTAGAGCTCTAAGGATCTAATAGGGAATGTGGTACCCTATGTATGCAGAAGATGATGCTACTAGGGAATGTCGTACCCTATCCTAGCAATAAAATTAGTCTCTTGGCTCTCTAAGATTCTACTAGGGAATGTCGTACCTATGTAGGTAGAAAGTAATGCAGACAGGGGATGTAGTAACCTGTGTTGAAGATAGGATATTGGTTCCCTATAATGAAACTAGAAATAAAATAATTACATGTATATTGAAAAAATATAAAGGATTTTAGAACTTCACTAGGTGGTGTTCGTCTTTTCACGAACTGTTTCCTAAAATTATTTTGTTCTTGTTCTGAACAAAGAAAGATTCATTAATTTTAAAATGGTGGTCAGTTTGTGGCCTTGATTATTTCAATCTCTTGATCTCGGCTCATCTTCTTTAATGATTTCGACGAAAACTAATTATTTTCTAAATACCAACTGCATTTTTTTACTCTGCAGAACCTTTAGCCTTTCCAAACATTGCCATGAACGTGCTTAACCTTTTTCAACTTTATGTTGCCTTTGTGAGAATTTCGCTTTTGACCTATTTCAAGGTTTTCCATTTCAAAGCATCAGCTAATCATGGCCAGTCGGGGTTGACTTGATATCCTTATCGAGGCCGGGCACCTTTTGAATATATCAACTCGCTTCAAATGAGAACCCTATAAATATGTCTTACCGTCTTTTTTTTGCCTTATTTTTGGAACAAAGTTAGACCGAAAGAGATTCAAAGAAAACAAAAAATAAAATGGACAAATGAACTTAGACGAGAGGTATCCCTTTCAAGGAAAGGAAAGAAAGACTTATCTAGAGTAAATGCAGACTTCAATGAATATGACATGCCTTTTGGACTGGATGCCTCATCTGTATAAATCGTCTGATTCTCAGAAACTCATCACAATTTTTGACTTGAAAGCGGGAAACCTTACTCATGATTGTGTTGATTCCATGGTTGTGTGGAGACTCTTTTCGATCAACAGTTCCCTTTGCGAGTTTTCACTAGCTGATCTCTCTCATTTCTCTTATCGCCATCGTCTTAGAGCGCCCTTTGTGGGTTTTCACTAATAAGACTCTCTCATTTTTATTTTCTCTACTCACCATCGCCCTATAGTGCCAATGATAGTTTTCACCAATAGGACTCTCTTATTTTATTTCTCTCATTTGGTTGCATCTGATCCAAGTAACATATCCTCCAACTCTTGAACATTATCGCTGATTGATCGGAAGGACTTAAGAGGATTTGGGTAAAAAGAATTTGGACTGAATTACAACTTTGTAACCTTTCAGGCAAAACCATTGCCAAAACATTATAATATCTGCACAAGTTTCACATTTTGGGGAATTTGGGTTTATTTTGGTGCGACTGAACCTCAGAGAGAGGCTGCCTACGTATCCTTTCGGAATCAAGTCGAACGTAGTTCAGGAAACTTCGTTTTTTGATTTTTTTCTTTTCTTTTTCTTTGTTTTTTTTGTTTTTTGCTTTTTTGTTTTTTTTTTCCTTTTCTTTGTCATTTAATAAATACTTCCAGGTTCCAAAGAGGGTAATCAAAGATAGGGAACCGGCTTAAAGGGTTTGCAAAAAGGTTAATGGTGTTTGGGTAGTGAGAAAGAAAGCCTTCGTCATCCCAATTCAAGAATGTTAGCACCAAATAGTAAGTAAAACATAGTACCTTCTGACTGCATCTGATTTGATTGTTGTTTCGGGGACATTTCCTTCGATGTCTCCCAAATACAGCGCTCCATTTGGCAATACTCTTGTTACAATGTATGGACCTTTGCAATCTAGAGCAAACTTTTCCTTAGCTTCTTCATGGTGCGGGATAATATGTATCAGGAAGAGTTGCCCCACTTCAAATTTCTTGGGCCGTACTTTCTTCTTGTAAGCATGGGCTATTCTTTGTTGTACAACTGTCCATGGTAGCCTCCGGCCAATTACTTTCCATCAATCAAAGACAATATTTTAATCGGGTCTTGACTCAATTTTCATCCTAGATCTCGGCTTCAAGAATGATCCAAAGGGAAGGAATTTAAACTTCTACTGGTATAACGACTTCAGTGCCATAAACCAATCAAGTAAAGGAGGCTTCATTTGAATTTGATTTAGGCTTACTGTTCCAATTCTCTGTTTATTTTCTTACACTCCTTATCTTCAACACATTCTGCTTCTTAATTCATTATTTTGAAATCTGACAGCGTCTTAGGATTTGGGCATGAAGTCCCCAAGCATGTCATGTTATTAAAATCTGCATTTATAGAACTGAAAAGAGAATAAGAAAGGTGACAAGATTAAGAAAAGAGACATTCATAGATGATGAAATATTGATTCATTTATTTGAAAATTAAAAAAATAGAAAAAAATAGAAGGGTTTACATTAGAATACAAGACAATAAAGTAAAAATATTTGGATGACATACTGAAATAACTTGAAAGGCAGAAATGATAGCAAGACCGGTTACCGAGACTCCTGTTTGATAGGGAAAGATTCTGGGTTGGCGCCCGTTTTTTGTTTCTCTTCTGCCGCATCAATGGCTACTATGGCTTTCAATGCTTGATCAAATTCCCCATCATCAATAATCTCGAGCAGGCAATGTCCTATTGCTCAAATCTGGTAAAGTCCACATTTGCCTTTATTTTTTATTTTTCACCGTCAACTTGCCTACTTCGCTTTCCGTGACCTTGGATCAACAATAGTGGTGCTTCTTCCATTTATTAAGAAGATGCTTTTACTTCCGAGGGATCTTGAATTGTTTGTGTGACTCACCATTGCAAACCAACAAACTGACCACTTTTAACTAGTTTTTATTTCAAAACAACGAAAATGTTAGAATAAACACTCTCTTTTCCTTTTTTATCATTCTTTTTTTTCTTTTTTAACCACTTTTTTTCACTTTTTTTTTCAAAATAATTTGATCGAACCTGATGTGGGTTGCCTACATATCATGTGGTGACATGAATCAGATCTTGCGTAGCTCGGGCAGATCAAGAATAAAATAAATAAACTAACTCTTTTTTTTTTACTTTTTTTAAATTAAAAAAAATCTAATCGTAAATGCTCCTAACAAGAAAAATATTTTTTGAACTTTGAATTCTCTTTTTTTTTATTTAAAATTTTTGAAAGAAATACTTTTAAAAATAAAGAAAAATATTTTTGAATTTACATTTTTGGTCATTTTCGAAAGAAAGAAATATTTTTTCGATTTCGATTTTTTTTTGAGTTTTTGCGAGAAAGACTTCTAAAGAAGGTGAAAATATTTTTATATTTTTGAATTTGACGTCTTAAAGAAAGACTTCTAAAGAAGGAATTAAAGAAGAATTTTTTTTTGTATTTTTAAAAATTGGGGGCCGAAACCGATGAGGTTTGCCTACGTATCTCAAATCTGGTGAGAATCAGACCCGCGTAGTTCGTTTAAAAAAACTATAAAAAAAACCATTTTGAAAATTATAATTTTAAAAACCATTCAAAATTTTATTAAAAAATGGGTACTTCATGAAAACTTGGGGGAAATTTTCTTTTTCTCTCTCCTCTATTCAATCAATCTATCCTGAAGCCAGTCAACATTTGAGTGAAGCTTACCAAATAATGTTATATATAGCACATAAAAATGTACATGTTGGTTCGAAAAATTGGTACATGTCCTAGACAGGCCCAGCCCCTGTGCAGAGCCTCACTAAGTCCAGTGCACATGATGCAAATAAAGCGTAGCCTACTAGGGATATTCATTGCTTGTGGCTTGCTCTTCTAAGTTTTTAAATCCTAAAGGAGATGGTTTCTAGACCTAGCTTACCCGGGTAGAGAACTTGAGCCGAGGAGCGTTAAGCGTCACCAGTAGTAGAACAACACTGGCTAGCTAACGGCTCTCCCGCCTGAACATGTGTGACTAAATCCTTCACCAGAAGCTGGTAGGCTAACTGGCTTTATCTCAAGAAAGAAGTTTTGTGATGCTTGTAGGCAAACACAACATAACTACCTATCAGAAGACTTAGAGGGGTGCGAGAGAAGATACAGTTTATATCACAGTTCAAATAAATATTAAAGCGAAAAATAAGAGTCAAATAGCACATTAGGCAGCTAAACACAGTAATATCCAAAATATGATAAAAGCCAAACAAGAGTCAATGTACAAAGCTCGAATTCTTATTAATATCCTCAAGCAGAGTCGCCAGAGCTGTCACACCTCTTTTTTCTCCCACAACCCTATTACAAGGTTGAGTTAGAAGACTTTTTCCAATTGAAGTGACGTTTTGAAAATGGATTATTTATTATTTAGAGTCGCCACTTGGAATTGAGTTTTGGTGTTCCAAGTCACCTTTTATTCAAATCCCTTTCAAAAGGAAGGTTTGACTCTTATTTATAGTCTACGAAAACAGAAGACTGAGTAAGGAATTCTGTTGACCGAGAGAAAGGTGTAAGGCACCCCTCGAGTCACGTGGTTCTAGCACGATCGCTTTTATTGACTAATGTTCGGCTTAAATCAATTTTTGACTATTCTTGTATTTTATTGATTATGACTTATCTATTACCACTTTATTTAATTTATTATATTTTTATTAATTATTTTGACCTAGATACGGTATGCACACGACGTACTTCTTTGAAATTGAGCGTTAAACTAAGATACGGAATGTACACATGGTTAAAACATAATTATTTAAAGGCATCAAGACGCGGGAATGCACACATAATCCTTTTATTATTTAAGCATATCAATCCAAGGTTTGGTTATGAACACATGAACTAATATTTAAAATGCGTGTAAAACTTTTCTACTTTTTTTTTTAAGTATTCCATTCATTTGTCTCTTCAAATCCGAGACATTTATCTGTATATTTTTAATTTATTTATTGCAACGAATCATGAACATATCTCACTTACAATTATTTTTCTTACCAATCAATCGGCCTTGACTTTCATCTAGGCTCTGTTTATTAATAAACTTTCCATAATGCATTTTCAACAATAATATATGAATAATACTTAAACTAATCAAAATAATATACAAAAGCAACAATAATAATTATTTAATACAAATTATGAGTTAAACCTTTAACAAAGCTATTGAAAGTTCCATTAAGTTAGTTTCAAAAAGAAAAAAAAATTAAAATATTAGAGCATGAACTACATGGTACCGTACCAAGTAATACCATATCTTTATGGCTTTGAGAGTGGCATAGAATGGAAAACTTGATATATACTTTTCATAGATTAATTAAATAATTTATTATATCATAACCATAGGTTAATAATAATTCTTTGGTTGATAACACTAAATTTTGCTATTCAGAAACTTGTTTAGATCATAATATGACGATCCGACCCATCATCTCGTGTGTTAATGCCCCGTTTCTCCCATATATTACTTCTTCATGTTTCATTATCGACATTGGTTGTGTTAGACTTGAATATGATTGGTTTTGATAGGAAATGAGACACTTAGTCTCTTTAAGGAAGGTTTGGTTTGGAAAAGTCAACCGGACATTGACATACGAGTTAGAGGGCTCGGATGTGAATTCTGGTGATTCGGTTAGCTTCGGGAGGTGATTTGTGACTTAGGAGTGTGATCGAAAGTGATTTTGGAGGTCCGGTGTAGAATTAGGCTTGAATTGGCGAAGTTAGTATTTTGGCGAATTCCGGTTGATAGGTGAGATTTTGATCCGAGGGTCAGAATGGAATTCCGAAAGTTGCAGTAGCTCCGTTAGTGATTTTGGATATGTGTGCACAATTTCAGGTCATTCGGAGGTGTTTTGGTCGTGTTTTTGATCGAATGCGTAATTCGGAAGTTTTTAAAAAACTTAGGCTTGAATCCGATGTGATTTGATGGTTTTAGCATTGTTTGATGTGTTTTGAGGATTGGAACAAGTTTGAATGAGGTTTTAGGATATGTTGGTGTTTTTGGTTGAAGTCCTGGGGGCCTCGGGGTGAGTTCGGGTGGTTAAACGAAGAGTTTTTGAAGTTTGTTGCAGGTTCATATTCTTGGTATCTGGTATTTCCGCTTCTGCGGAAATAGACTGCAAAAGCGGTTCCACAGAAGCGGGTTATAGGTCGCAGAAGTGGTCCGTTGTCTAGTAAGGTAGTTCCGCAAAAGCGGAAGGAAGTTCGCATCAGCGGGTCCGCAAGAAGGGACGGTTAACTGCAGAAGCGGTTTTGGTGGTCCGTAAAAGCAGAATTTGAAGACGCAAAAGCAAAAGTTGGATTTTTAATGGTAATCCGCAAAAGCGGGATTTTAGGCGCAGAAGCGGTCCCGCATAAGCAGAAGCGGGATCGCAGAAGTGAAAGTCGACTGCGCAGAAGGGTTTAAATGTTATATTTCATCCGCGAGCATGGGGTATTTTCCACCATTGTTGAGCGACCTTGAGAGCTTTGGGCGAGTATCTTTGAGAGTTTTGACTGGGAATCGATTGGCGGTAAGTCCCTTGGCCTAATTATTCAAGTTTATGGTAGAATTAACATGTAAATTAGTGGAAATTCATCAAAAATGAGGTAAGTTAGTGCTTGAGAAATCATAAGTTAAAAATGGAATTTGGAGGGTCAAATGGACTCCGATTTTGGTAAGTTTGATATGTGTAGACTCGTGGCTAGACGAGGAATTCGGTTATGTAAATTTTGTAATTTTTCGAGAAGTGGGCCCGGGGCTCGGATTTTGCCAACTTTGTGATTTTCGATGCTTTTTGAGTCTCTTCGATTGGGTTATGTTTCTTTGGCCTATTGTAATATATTCCTTGTGGTTTTGATCAGATTCGGCTTGAGGTGAGTAATAGATTTGTGGCCGGCTGGAGGTGAGTAATAGATATAGATGATGACCTGAGGGTTTGAAACCCCGGAATATCGCATCGTGACGCTATATTGAGGTGAGACACGTACTCTATGACGAGTGCGGGATCGTTTGTGATTGGGGATTGTGACTTAGTTCGTCCCGAGTGATGTTCATACTGTGTTCTTGACTAGAAATTATTTGGTAATCATCCTACTTGCATTTTATGGACATATTTGGGCTTTGTGCCGATCATTGGTATCCTTCAGGGATTAGTAACACTGTTTCCATACTACTTGGCATGTTAAATAATTTCAGTCCTGATTTTAAACACTGTTTTTTAAATGTTCAGCCATATTTCTAAGAATTGAAACTTAAACAACATTTTCTGACGTTTTAAGCTGAGAGCTAGTACTTTAATATTGCCTGAGTGACTTATGTCATATCCTGGACTGAGTATGGATCGGGCTGCACGCTGCAGCGATGTTATGTTGATATTGTGCTTGGGCTGTAGGAGCCCCTCCGGAGTTTGAACACCTACAGTGAGAGCAGGTACCCAAATGGATCGGGCTGCGCGCCGCAGCGGTCATATGCATTGCATTGCATTCATGCATTGATATTTATTTGTTTTACCCGTCATTGATTTGCTGCTATTTCACTGTTAAATGTGCTGGATTGCCAGTTATAGCTTTATATTGTAATATTTCGTGATTTCATATCTTCAGCCATTATATATGTTTATTACTCACTGAGTTGGAGTACTCACTTTACTTCCTGCACCATGTGTGAAGATACAGGTATCCCGGAGGCTCAGTAGAGTTATTGGCTGCTTACAGATTTATCCTGGAGTTGTCGAGGAAGCTTTCTGGCATCCGCAGGACCCGACTTCTCCCCTTATCCCTTTTGTTTCCGCATTCTAGACTCTTTTATGTGTAGATTTGATACTCAGTTGTATTTAGAGGCTCTGGACTTGTGACCCCAGATCTGTTGGGAGTTGTTTGTCAATTGTTATGGATTTCTGTATTGTTTCTATTTATTATTGGGTTGGAAATCTGGTTAACTGCTAAATTGACTCTATTAATTGGTAATGGGTTTTAGTACTTGGGTTGAGAGCATTCAAATGGTCGGGCTTGCCTAGCAATTATGTTGGGCGCCATCACGACCGGGATTGAGGTCGTGACAAGTTCGTATCAGAGCCTAGTTTACTAGGCCTCGCGAGTCATGAGCCATTTTAGTAGAGTCTCGCGGAGCGGTACATGGACGCTTGTATTTCTCCTCGAGAGGCTGCAGAACCTTTAGGAAAATTTCATATTCTTAATATTCTTGGCGTGCGGCTTTGTTGATTCGAGAACTAAACTTCTTTATTCTATTCTCTCGCAGATGGCGAGAACTCGTGCTACCGGACGTGATGGACGACCACCAGTGCCACCCACTAGAGGCCATGGATGCGGTCGTGGTCGTGGTCGAGGTAGAGCAGCGGGGGTAGCGCCTGTTGACCCACTAGTTGCCGCAGCTCAGGGCCAGACTCCAATTGTTGATACTCCAGCAGCACCTGTGTAGGCACCAGCAGTGCCCATTGCGATTCCAGGTCTCCAGGAGACCTTGGGTTAGATACTATCCGTTTGCATAGGCCAAGTCAGGGTAGTCTCAGCCACTACTGCAGCAGCTATATCGCAGGCTGGGGGAGGCAGTCAGACCCCAGCCACTCGTATGCCTGAGCAGGTTGTTCAGGGATTGCATACACCGGGAGCAGTTCTAGCTCACCCGATTGCACCAGTAGCACCAGCAGCACCAGCAGCACCGGTTGCACCAGCTCCAGACTATGTGGTTCCGGTTATGCCAGATGATGAGCAGCGTCGTCTTGAGAGATTCGGTAGACTTCAGCCTTCGATGTTCAGTGGTGCCGAGAGTGAGATGCCCAGGGTTTTCTGGATAAGTGTCAGCGTATGCTTCGCACTGCAGGGATCTTAGAGTCGAGTGGGGTGGCATTTACTACCTTCCAGTTCTCAGGGGCAGCATTTACCTGGTGGGAGGAGTTTGAGAGGCATAGGCCTGTTGGAGCAGCGCACCTTACATGGCAGCACTTCTCCACTCTCTTTCTGGAGAAGTATGTACCGCAGTCTAGTAGGGAGGAGCTGTGTCGTCAGTTTGAGTGGTTGGTTCAGGGGGACATGTCTGTGACCCAGTACGAGATGAGGTTTACGCAGTTCATTCGGCATGCTACTTGGATGATCCCGACAAATCGGGAGAGGATTAGGAGGTTCGTGGATGGCCTCCACTATTCACGTCGCATTTTGATGACTAGAGAGAGGGTTATGGGTGCCTCGATCGATGAGGTAGTTGACATGGCTGGACAGATCGAGACGGTTCACCGTAGAGAGAGTGAGGAGAGGGAGGCCAAGAGGCCTCGAGGTTCAGGTAGCTTCAGTGGTGCTCCGTCTAGGGGCCAGTTCCAGCGTGGCAGAGGTCGTTCCTTTAGGCCTCCTCAGTCAGGTCATCCAAAGTACAGTGGGGTTTCTTTAGGCTGTGGTCATCAGGGATTTCAGCAGGGCTAGTCTTCACTTAGTGCTCTCCCAGCACAGAGCTCTACTTCTGCCTCTTCAGCCCATGGTTCTTCAGCAGCGAAGGGTTGCTTTCAGTCCCCTTTATCCAGCGCCGGGTAGTTGCTACGATTGCGGTGAGTTGGGTCACATGAGGAGGTAGTGTCCTTGGCTTCGTGGTAGTCAGTCTCAGCAGAGGGATCAACCCTCAACTTCTGCTCCTGTTTCATTAGCACCTACACAGTCAGCTAGGGGTGGAGGCCAGATAGCCAGGGGCCGCTCCAGGGGTGGAGGCCGGACTGGCGGGGGTCAGGCTTGATTCTATGCTCTCCCAGAGAAGAGGGACGCCATTGCATCAGATGCTATTATCACAGGTATTATCTCAGTATGCCACAAGGATGCCTCTGTCTTGTTTGATCTTGGATATACTTATTCCTATGTATCTTCATATTTTGCTCATCACCTGGGTACAACCTGAGGGTTTCTTGCTTTGCTTGTTCACGTATCTACCCCGGTGGGTGACACTATTATTGTAGATCATGTATATTGATCTTGTCTGGTGACTATTGGGGGTCTGGAGACCCGAGTTGACGTGTTGCTATTGAGCATGGTAGATTTTTATGTTATTCTAGGCATGGACTGGCTATCTCCATGCCATGCTACTCTGGACTGTCATGCCAAGACAGTTACGTTGGCTATTCTGGGTGTTTCGAGGATTGAGTGGCGTGGTATGACTGACTATGTTCCTAGCGGATGGTTGGGAAGGGTTGTCTATCGTATTTGGCTTTTCTGAGAGATGTTGGAGCTGAGACTCCTAGTCTTGATTCTGTTCCCGTTGTGAGGGATTTCCCATATGTGTTTCCAGCGGACTTGCCGGGCATGCCACCGGACAGGGACATTAATTTTTGTATTGATCTGGTGCCGGGCACTCGGCCCATCTCTATTCCTCCGTATCGTATGGCACCAGCAGAGTTGAAAGAACTAAAGGATCAGCTTCAGCAGCTCCTAGATAAGGGGTTTATTCGTCCTAGTGTGTCACCGTGGGGTGCACCGGTCCTACTTGTGAAGAAGAAGGATGGAACAATGAGAATGTGCATTGACTACAGGCAGTTGAACAAGGTGACAGTGAAGAACAAGTATCTACTACCTCGTATTGATGATTTGTTTGACCAGCTCCAGGGGGCAAGGGTATTCTCTAGATTGATCTCCGTTCAGGCTATCACCAGTTGAAGATCAGGGATTCGGATATTATGAAGATTGATTTCAGGACTAGATACGAGCACTATGAGTTCCTGGTTATGTCTTTTAGACTGACCAATGCCCCAGCCGCATTCATGTATTTGATGAACAATGTATTTTGGCCGTGTCTAGATTCATTTGTCATTATTTTTATTGATGATATCCTGGTGTACTCGCGTAGCCAGGAGGAGCATGCTCAGCATTTGAGAGTGGTATTACAGAGGTTGAGGGAGGATAAGATTTATGCAAAGTTCACCAAATATGAGTTTTGGCTTGGTTCTGTGGCTTTCCCGGGGCACGTGGTGTCCAGTGATGGCATTCAGGTTGATCCAAAGAAGATAGAGGTGGTGCAGAGTTGGCCTAGACCGTCCTCAGCCACAGAGATTCAAAGTTTTCTCGGTTTGGCGGGTTATTATTGCCGGTTCGTCCAGGGTTTTTCATGTATTGCTTCGCCCTTGACCAAGTTGACGTAGAAGGGTGCACCATTTATATGGTCGGACGAGTGTGAGGAGAGCTTTCAGAAGCTCAAGACAACTTTGACCACATCTCTAGTGTTGGTTTTGCCATCAGCTTCAGGTTCTTACACTGTGTATTGGGATTCTTTGAGAGTTGGGATCGGATGTGTGTTAATGCAGGAGGGTAGAGTTATTGCATATGCTTCTCTTCAGTTGTAGCCTCATGAGAATAACTACCCCGTGCATGATTTGGAGTTGTCTGCTATAGTTCATGCTTTGAAAATTTGGAGGCACTACTTATATGGCATATCTTGTGAGGTATATACTGATCATCGCAGCCTTCAGCATTTGTTCAAATAGAAGGATCTTAATTTGAGGCAGTGGAGGTGGCTTGAGTTACTCAAGGACTATGATATCACCATTTTGTATCAACCGGGGAAGGCCAATGTAGTGGCCGATGCTTTGAGCTGGAAGGCGATTAGTATGGGTAGTTTGGCGTACATTCCACTTAGGGAGAGGCCCTTTGCAGTTGATGTCCAGGCTTTGGCCAATCGAATGGTGAGGTTAGATATTTCGGAGCCTAGTCGGGTGTTGGCTTGTGTGGTTTCTCGGTCTTCTTTGTATGACCGCATCAGAGAGCACCCGTATGATGATCCGTATTTGCTTGTCCTTAAGGACAGAGTTCAGCATGGGGATGCCAGAGATGTGACTATTGATGATGATGACGTGTTGAGGATGCAGGGCCGGATTTTGCGTGCCCAATGTAGATGGGCTTCGGGAGTTGATATTAGAGGAGGCCCACAGCTCGCGGTATTCCATTCATTCAGGTGCCGCAAAGATATATCACGATTTGAGGCAGCATTACTGGTGGAGGAGAATAAAGAAAGATATTGTAGGTTATGTGGCTCGGTGTGTCAACTGTCAGTAGGTGAAATATGAGCATCAGAGGCCCGGTGGTGTACTTCAGCGGATGGATATTCCAGAATAGAAGTGGGAGAGGATTACTATGGATTTTGTGAGTGGTCTCCCTCGGACATCGAGGAAGTTTGATTCGATTTGGATGATTGTGGATCGGCTGACCAAGTCCGCGCGCTTCATTCCGGTATGTACCACCTATTCTTCGGATTGGTTGGCAGATATTTTCATCCGGGAGATTGTTCGGTTGCATGGGGTCCCAGTTTCTATCATCTCAGATAGGGGTACTCAGTTTACTTCCCAGTTTTGGAGGACTTTTCAGTGAGAGTTGGGTACACAGGTAGAATTGAGCACACCGTTTCATCCTCAGACGGACGGGCAGTCCGAGCGTACTATTCAGATATTTGAGGACATATTGCATGCCTGTGTTATTGATTTTGGAGGTTCTTGGGCTGAGTTCTTGCCACTTGCAGAGTTTTCTTACAACAACCACAATCAGTCCGACATTCAGATGGCACCGTACGAGGCCTTATATGGGAGAGGGTGTAGATCCCCGGTTGGTTGGTTTGAGCCCGGCGAGGCTAGACTATTGGGGACAGAGTTGGTTCAGGATGCCTTAGAGAAGGTGAAAGTGATCCAGGAGAGACATCGTACAGCTCAGTCGCGTCAGAAGAGTTATGAGGACCGGAAGGTTCGATATGTATCTTATATGGTGGGCGAGAAGGTCTTGTTGAAGGTTTCACATATGAAGGCGTTATGAGATTTGGAAAGAAAGGAAAGTTGAGTCCGCGGTTCAGTGGTCCTTTTGAGATACTTAGGAGGATTGGGGAGGTGGCCTATATACTTGCTTTTCCACCCAGCTTGTCGGGGGTCCATCCGGTATACCATGTTTCTATGCTCCGGAAATATGTTGGGGATCCGTCTCAGGTGTTAGACTTTATCACGGTTTAGTTGGATGATGATTTGACTTACGATGTGGAGCCAGTGGCTATTTTGGGTCGTCAGGTTCGGAGATTGAGATCAAAGGATTTAGCTTCAGTGAAGGTGCAGTGGAGAGGTCGGCCGGTGGAGGAGGCTACCTGGGAGATCGAGCAGGAGATGCGGAGCAGATATCCTCACCTATTTGAGACTTCAGGTATGTTTCTTGGCCCGCTCGAGGACGAGCATTTGTTTAAGTTGGGGAGGATGTGACGACCCGACCCGTCGTCTCATGTGTTACTGCCCCGTTTCCCCCATTTATTGCTTCTTCATGTTTCATTATCGACATCGGTTGTGTTAGAGTTGAATTGAATTGGTTTTAATAGGAAATGAGACACTTAGTCTCTTTAAGGAAGGCTTGGTTTGGAAAAGTCAACCGCATGTTGACTTATGAGTTAGAGGGTTCGGATGTGAATTTCGGGGATTTGGTTAGCTTCGGGAGGTAATTTGTGACTTAGGAGTGTGATCGGAAGTGATTCTGGAGGTCCGGTGTAGAATTAGGCATGAATTGGCGAAGTTAGTATTTTGGCGAATTCCGGTTGTCAGGTGACATTTTGATCCGAGGATCGGAATGGAATTCCAAGAGTTGCAGTAGCTCCGTTAGGTGATTTTGGATATGTGTGCAAAATTTCAGGTCATTCGGAGGTGTTTTGGTCGGGTTTTTTATCGTATGCGTAATTCGGAAGTTTTTAAGAAACTTAGGCTTGAATCCGATGTGATTTGATGGTTTTAGCGTTGTTTGATATGTTTTGAGGATTGGAACAAGTTTGAATGAGGTTTTAGGATATGTTGGTATTTTTGGTTGAGGTCCCGGGGGCCTCGGGGTGAGTTCGGGTGGTTAAACGGAGAGTTTTTGATGTTTGTTGCAGGTTCATATTGCTGGTATCAGGTATTTCTGCTTCTGCGGAAATGGACCGCAGAAGAAGATTATAGGTCGCAGAAGCGGTCCGTTTTCTGGTAAGGTAGTTCCGCAAAAGCGGAAGGAGGTTCACATCAGCGGGTCAGCAGGAGCGTACGGTTAACCGCAGAAGCGGTTTTGGTGGTCCGTAGAAGCAGAATTTGGAAACGCAAAAGCGGTAGTTGGATTTTTAATGGTTATCCGCAAAAGCGGGATTTTGGCAGCGGAAGCGGTCCCGCAGAAGCGAAAGTCGACTGCGCAGAAGGGTTTAAATGTTATATTTCATCCGCGAGCATGGGGTATTTTCCACCATTGTTGAGCGACCTTGAGAGCTTTGGGCGAGTATCTTTGAGAGTTTTGACTGGGAATCAATTGGAGGTAAGTCCCTTGGCCTAATTATTCAACTTTATGGTAGAATTAACATGTAAATTGGTGGAAATTCATCATAAAGGGGGTAAGTTAGGGCTTGAAAAATCACAAGTTAAAAATGGAATTTGAAGGGTCAAATGGACTCCGATTTTGGTAAATTTGATATGTGTAGACTCATGGCGAGACGAGGAATCCAGTGACGTAAATCTCGTAATTTTTCAAGAAGTGGGCCCGGGGATCGGGTTTTACCAACTTTGTGATTTTCGATGCTTTTCGAGTATTTTCGATTGGGTTATGTTTCATTGGCCTATTGTAATGTATTCTTTGTGGTTTTGATCAGATTTGGCGCGCAGGGAGGTTGATTCGAGAGGAAAAGGCATAGCGAGCTAGATTTATGGCCGGCTTGAGGCAAGTAATAGATGTGGATGATGACCTGAGGGTTTGAAACCCCGAAATATCGTATCGTGACGCTATATAGAGGCGAGACACGTACTCTATGACGAGTGCAGGGTCATTTGTGATTGGGGATTGTGACTTAGTCTGTCCCGAGTGATGTTCATACTGTATTCTTGACTAGAAATTGTTTGGTAATCATCTTACTTGGATTTTATGGACATATTTGGGCTTTATGCCGATCATTGGAATCCTTCAGGGATTATTATCACTGTTTCCATATTACTTGGTATGTTAAATGATTTCAGTCCTGAGTTTAAACATTGTTTTTAAATGTTCAGCCATATTTCTAAGATTTGAAACTTAAACTACATTTTCTGACGTTTTGAGCTGAGAGCTAGTAATTTAATATTGCCCGAGTGGCTTACGTGTATATCCAGGATTGAGTATGGATCGGGCTGCACGCCGCAGCGATGTTATGTTGATATTGCGCTTGGGATGTAGGAGCCCCTCCGGAGTCTGAACCCCTACAGTGAGCGCGAGTACCCAAATGGATCGGGCTGCGCACCGCAACGGTCATATGCATTGCATTGCATTCATGCATTGATATTTATTTGTTTTACCTGTCATTGATTTGCTGCTATTTCACTGTTAAATGTGCTGGATTGCCAGTTATAGCTTTACATTGTAATATTTCGTGATTTCTTATCTTCAGCCATTATATATGTTTATTACTCACTGAGTTGGAGTACTCACTTTACTCCATGCACCATGTGTGCAAATACAGGTATCCCGGAGGATCAATAGAGTTATTGACTGCTTACAGATTTATCCCGGAATTGTCGAGGTAGTTGCCTGGCGTCCGCAGGACCCGACTTCTCCCCTTATCCCTTTTGTTTCCGCATCCTAGACTCTTTTATGTGTATATTTGATACTCAGTTGTATTTAGAGGCTCTGGACTCGTGACTCTAGATCTGTTAGGAGTTGTTTGTCAGTTGTTATGGTTTTCCATATTGTTTCTATTTATTATTGGGTTGAAAATCTGGTTAACTACTAAATGAACTCTATTAATTGGTAATGGATTTTCGTACTTGGTTTGAGAGCGTTCAAATGATCAGGTTTGCCTAGTAATTGTGTTGGACGCCATCACGACCGGAATTGGGGTCGTGACACATAGCCACTGAATATTTGAAACAAACATTAAAAATGCTCTCGATAATCAAAGAAATTATATAAGCTTAGACCTTTTTTTATGTTGTTGTATTTACTTCTTTTACTAAATAAATAAAATAAAAAATAAAAATATAAAACCCACTTCGTATAGAGTGAGAAAATATATTTGAAAAAAAATATTTACATATAATTTAAATACTATTAAGAAAAGATACCATAGCTTATTTATTTAAATTCAAATTAGAAGAAACCAAATACTTTTTGTAAATAGAAATAAACTTATACTCTAAGAAATGTGAATATTTTTTGTAGTTTTTAATTAATTTATTTGTTTAAAATAAAATCTATTAAAAGTAAGATAAAAGTTTAAAATATAAAGATTAGACCTAAAATAAATATTTATACTAAAGTAGTATAGGATTTGGGGTGTCGTCAAAAATTAGGTGTTCACAGCATGCCCCTCTTTGCTTGGAAACATGGAGAGTTTTCAGGCAAAGAAAATGAACAAGGTGACTGATTTTTAACCTTACTATTATTTAAAATAGGAAAAGAAGATAAGAAAAAGATGCGACCGAGCCTGTGTTTTAGGCGGCCTACATATCCAGGGTTATAAGGGAATCAGGTCACGTGTAGTTCCAGTGGAAGAAAAGTGACAGAGTTCTTGGAAGGAGAGTGGAACGAAGTGCCGTCGAGGTTCCGATCCGCGGTTCCTACTATTACATCAAAAAATGAAAAGAAAATTACATACTTTTGATGTCTAAGAGTTACAAAATTCCTATCTAAATGCCGTCAGGAGTGTTATCTTGATTCTGCTTCTCCCATTGACTTTGGATTGAAACTTGATGCTCTTGATGCAATAGACAATGAAATATTCTTTCATGCTTGTTTCTTAAACAGATGATGGAAAGATGGATCTTGACCATATGTCACCGTATGCATTACGTCAAAGCTGGTTGTGGCTGGTACTGCGATCAAACATTCCACTTTCTATGGCAAGAGCTGGAATCTTACTTTTTGCACATCCAATCAGTGCTTTGCAGAAAAACCTACAAGCCATCACAAACAAACAAAAAGAACAAAAATTTTCTGCCTCAGTTTGCATTAGGAAATTTTTGTGAGTTATTGAAAAAGAAAAATAATTGAAAAGACACTTTTTTTTTATATATAAATTATAGGGGATGTTGTACCCTGTGTTAATAAGAAGGAAGGCAACCAGGGGATGTAATACCCCGTGTTGGCAATAAGATGAGGCTCGTGGCACTCTGAAATGCTACTAGGGGATGTCGTACCCTATATAGGTAGAAAGTAATGCGACCAACAGATGTAGTACCATGTGTCGGAAATAAGATGAGGCTTGTGGAACTCTGAGATGCTACTAGGGAATATTGCACCCTATGTTTGTAACAAGAAGTGCAACCAGGGGATGTAGTACCCTGTGTTGGCAATAAGTTGAGGCTTGTGGCACTCTCAAATGCTACTATGGAATGTTGTACCCTATGTTTGCAACAAGAAATGCAACCAGGGGATGTAGTACCATGTGTTGGCAATAAGATGAGGCTCGTGGCACTATGAAATGCTACTAGGGAATGTCGTACCCTATGTAGAAAAATAAAAATGTGACCAGGGGATATAGTACCCTGTGTTGGCAATAAAATGAGGCTCACGGTACTCTGAAATGTTGCAAAGGGATGTCGTGCCCTATGCAGAAAATAAAAATGCAACCAGGGGATGTAGTACCCTATGTTGGAAATAAAATGAGGCTCGTGGCTCTCTGAAATGCTACTAAGGGATGTCGTACCCTATGTAGAAAATAAAATACAACTAGGGGATGTAGTACCTTGTTTTGGCAATAAAATGAGGCTTGTGGCTCTCTGAAATGCTACTAGGGAATGTTGTACCTTATGCTTGCAACAAGAAGTGCAACCAGGGGATGTATACCCTTTGTTGGCAATAAGATGAGGCTCATGACACTCTAAAATGCTACTAAGGAATGTCGTACACTATGTAGAAAAATAAAAATGCAACCAGGGGATGTAGTACCCTGTGTTGACAATAAAATGAGACTTGTAGCTCTCTGAAATGCTACTAGGGGATGTCGTACCCTATGTAGAAAATAAAAATGCAACCAGGGGATGTAGTACCCTGTGTTGGCAATAAAATAAGGCTCGTGGCTCTCTGAAATGCTACTAGGGGATGTCGTACCCTATGTAGAAAAATAAAAATGCAACTAGGGGATGTTGTACCCTGTGCTGGTAATAAAATGAGGCTCGTGACACTCTGAAATTCTACTAGGGGATGTCGTACCCTATGTAGAAAATAAAAATGTGACCAGGGGATATAGTACCCTGTGTTGGCAATAAAATGAGGCTCGTGGCACTCTGAAACATTGCAAAGGGATGTCGTGCCCTATGCAGAAAATAAAAATGCAACCAGGGAATGTAGTACCCTGTGTTGGCAATAAAATGAGGCTCGTGGCTCTCTGAAACGCTACTTATGTAGAAAATAAAATACAACCAGGAGATGTAGTACCTTGTGTTGGCAATAAAATGAGGCTCGTGGCTCTCTGAAATGCTACTAGGGAATGTTGTACCGTATGCTTGCAATAAGAAGTGCAACCAGGGGATGTAGTACCCTGTGTTGGCAACAAGATGAGGCTCATGACACTCTAAAATGCTACTAAGGAATGTCGTACGCTATGTAGAAAAATAAAAATGCAACCAGGGGATGTAGTACCCTATGTTGACAATAAAATGAGACTTGTAGCTCTCTGAAATGCTACTAGGGGATGTCGTACCCTATGTAGAAAATAAAAATGCAACCAGGGGATGTAGTACCCTGTGTTGGCAATAAAATAAGGCACGTGGCTCTCTGATATGCTACTAGGGGATGTCGTACCCTATGTAGAAAAATAAAAATGCAACTAGGGGATGTAGTACCCTTTGCTAGCAATAAAATGAAGCTCGTGGCACTCTGAAATTCTACTAGGGGATGTCGTACCCTATGTAGAAAAAAAAATGCTACCATGGAATGTAGTACCTTGTGTTGGCAGTAAGATGAGGCTCGTGGCACTCTGAAACACTATTAGGGGATGTTGTAACCTATGTAGAAAATAAAATACAACCAGGGGATGTAATACCTTGTGTTGGTAATAAAATGAGGTTCGTGGTTCTCTGAAATGCTACTAGGGAATGTTGTACCTTATGTTTGCAACCAGAATTGCAATCCGGGGATGTAGTACCCTGTGTTGGCAATAAGATGAGGCTCGTGACACTTTGAAATGCTACTAGGGAATATCGTACCCTATGTAGAAAAATAATAATACAACCAAGGGATGTAGTACCCTATGTTGGCAATAAAATGAGGCTCGTGGCTCTCTGAAATGCTACTAGGGGATGTCGTACCCTCTGTAGAAAATAAAAATGCAACCAGGGGATGTAGTACCCTGTGTTAGCATTAAAATGAGGCTCGTGGCTATCTGAAATGCTACTAGGTGATGTCGTACCCTATGTAGAAAAATCAAAATGCAACCAGGGGATGTAGTACCCTGTGATGGCAATAAAATGAGGCTCGTGGCACTCTGAAATGCCAGTAGGGGATGTCGTACCCTATGTAGAAAATAAAAATGCAACCTAGGGATGTAATACCTTGTGTTGGCAATAAGATGAGGTTCGTGGCACTCTGAAACGCTACTATGGGATGTCGTACCCTATGTAGAAAATAAAAATGCAACCAGGGGATATAGTACCATGTGGTTGCAATAAGACGAGGCTCGTGGGACTCTGGGATGCTACTAGGGAATGTCGTACCCTATATAGAAAATAATGCAGCCAGGGGATGTAGTACCCTGTATTGGCAATAAAATGAGGCTCGTGGCACTCTGAAATGTAACTAGGGGATGTTGTACCCTATGTTGGCAAAAAAATGAGGCTCGTGGAGCTCTAAGATGCTATTAGGGAATGTCGTACCCTATGTTGGCAATTAAATGAGGCTCGTGGAGCTCTAAGATGCTACTAGAGAATGTTGTACCCTATGTTGGCAATAAAATGAGGCTCGTGGAGCGCTAAGATGAAACTAGGGAATGTGGTATCCTATGTATGCAGAAGATGATGCTATTAGGAATGTCGTACCCTATGTTAGCAATAAAATTAGGCTTTTGGCTCTCTAAGATTCTACTAGGGAATGTCGTACCCTATGTAGGTAGAAAGTAATGCAGACAGGGGATGTAGTAACCTGTGTTGAAGATAGGGTATTGGTTCCCTATAATGAAACTAAAAATAAAATAATTACATGTATATTGAAAAAAAATCAAGGATTTGAGAACTTCACTAGGTGGTGTTCGTCTTTTCACGAACTGTTCCCTAAAATTGTTCTGTTCTTGTTCTGAATAGAGAAAGATTATTTTCTAAATACCAACTGCATTTTTTACTCTGCAAAACCTTTAGCTTTTCCAAACATTGCCATGAACGTACTTAACCTTTTTCAACTTTATGTTGCCTTTCCGAGCATTTCGCTTTTGACCTCTTTCAAGATTTTCCATTTCAAAGCGTCGGCCAATCATGGCCAGTCGGGGTTGACTTGATATCCTTGTCGAGGCCGGGTGCCTTTTGAATATATCAACTCACTTCAAATGAGAACCCTGTAAATCGGTCTTGCCGTCTTTTCTTTGCCTTATTTTTGGAACAAAGTTAGACCGAAAGAGATTAAAAGAAAACAAACAATAAAATGGACAAATGAACTTAGATGAGAGGTATTCCTTTCGAGGAAAGGAAAGAAGGACTTATCTGGAGTAAATGCAGACTTCAATGAATATGACATGCCTTTTGGACTGGATGCCTGATCTGTATAAATCGTCTGATTCTCAGATACTCATCACAATTTTTGACTTGAAAGCGGGAAACCTTACTCATGATTGTGTTGATTCCATGGTTGTGTGGATCCTCTTTTCGATCAACAGTGCCCTTTGCGAGTTTTCACCAGCTGATCTATCTCATTTCTCTTCTCGCCATCGTCTTAGAGTGCCCTTTGTGGGTTTTCACTAATAAGACACTCTCATTTTTATTTTCTCTACTCACCATCGCCCTATAGTGCCTATGACGGTTTTCACCAATATGACTCTCTTATTTTATTTCTCTCATTTGGTTGCATCTGATCCAAGTAACATATCCTCCAACTCTTGAACATTCTCGCTGATTGATCGAAAGGACTTGAAAGGATTTGGGTAAAAAGAATTTGGACTGAATTAAAACTTTGGAACCTTTCAGGCAAAACCATTGCCAAAATATTATAATATCTGCCCCAGTTTCACATTTTGGGGAAATTGGATTTTTATTTTGGTGTGACTGAACCTCAGAGAGAGGCTGCCTATGTATCCTTTCGAAATCAAGTCGAACGTAGTTCAGGGAACTTCGTTTTTTGATTTTTTTTTGTTTTCTTTTTTAGTGTTTTTTTTCTTTTTTTTTTGTTTTTTTTCTTTTCTTTGTCATTTAATAAATACTTCCAGGTTCCAAAGAGGGTAATCAAAGATAGGGAACCGACTCAAAGGGTTTGCAAAAAGTTTAATGATTTTCGGGTAGTGAGAAAGAAAGCCTTCGTCATCCCAATTAGAGAATGTTAACACCAAGTAGTGAGTCAAACATAGTACCTTCTGACTGCATCTGATTTGACTGTTGTTTCGGGGACATTTCCTTCGATGTCTCCCAAATACAATGCTCCATTTGGCAATACACTTGTTACAATGTATGGACCTTTGTAATCTAGAAAACAAATTTCCTTAGCTTCTTCATGGTGCGAGAGAATATGTCTCAGGACGAGTTACCCCACTTCAAATTTCTTGGGCCGTACTTTCTTCTTGTAAGCATGAGCTATTCTTTGTTGTACAACTGTTCATGGTAGCCTTCGGCCAATCACTTTCCATTAGTCAAAGACAATATTTTAATCGGGTCTTGACTCAATTTTCATCCTAGATCTCTGCTTCAAGAATGATCCGAAGTGAAGGAATTTAAACTTCTACTGGTATCATGGCTTCAGTGCCATAAACCAATCAAGTAAGGGCGGATTCATTTGAATTTGATTTAGGCTTACTGTTCCAATTCTCTGTTTATTTTCTTACACTCCTTATCTTCAACACATTCTGCTTCTTGATTCATTAGTTTAAAATATTACAGCGTCTTAGGATCTAGGCATGAAGTCCGCAAGCATGTCATGTTATTAAAATCTGCATTTACGTAACTGAAAAGAGAATAAGAAAGGTGACAAGATTAAGAAAAGAGACATTCATGGATGATGAAATATTGATTTCATTTATTTGAAAATAAAAAAAAAATAGAAAAAAATAGAAGGGTTTACATCAGAATGTAAGACAATAAAGTAAAAATATTTGGATGACACACTGAAATAACTCAAAAGGCAGAAATGATAGCAAGACCGGCTATCGAGACTCCCGTTTGATAGGGAAAGATTCTGGGTTGGCACCCGTTTTTTGTTTCTCTTATGCCGCAGCAATGGCTACTATGGCTTTCAATGCTGGATCAAATTCCCCATCATCAAATCATCCCGAGCAGGCAATGTCCTATTGCTCAAATCTGGTAAAGTCAATCCCACATTTGCCTTTATTTTTTATTTTTCACCGTCAACTTGCCTGCTTCCCTTTCCGTGATCTTGGATCAACAATAGTGGTGCTTCTTCCATTTGTTGAGAAGATGCTTTTACTTCCGAGGGATCTTGAATTGTTTGTGTGACTTGCCATTGCAAACCAACAAACCGACCACCTTTAACTAGCTTTTATTTCAAAACAATAAAAATGTTAGAATAAACACTCTCTTTTCCTTTTTTATTATTCTTTTTTTTAACCATTTTTTTTTCACTTTTTTTTTTCAAAATAATTCGATCGAACCTGATGTGGGTTGCCTACGTATCATGTGGTGACATGAATCAGATCTTGTGTAGTTCGGGGATGTCACGACCTAAAATTCACTAAGGATCGTGGTGGCGCCGAACACTTCTGTCGGGCAAGCCAACTAGAATACTTATATCAAATCCTCGTTATAACAATTTTGAAAACACATTTCTTTTATACAATTTAAACAAGTCTCAGTATATTCCTCCGAATAAATAATGAAATATTTAAACAACTTTTAAGATTTCCAAATAATCCAAATACATCCCCAGAACCCAGTGTCACGAGTGCACGAGCAACTATCGATAAGGGAAATAAAATACAACCTCTGTCCGAAATACAGTGGACAGGGAATAAATAATAAAAATGCTGAAGGGAATTATACTAGCTGCGGGTCGTCTCGAACAGTGCATCTCACCTAGTCCCAGAGTCATCCTAGCTGCTACGCCCAGTAAACTGCTAGAGGTAAATATTCCTGTGCAACAAAAATGCACAGAAGTGTAGTATGAGTACGTAATCAACGTGTACTCAGTGAGTATCCCGCCTAATCTCGAAGGAGTAGAGACGAGATGGCCAACTCCGACACTCACTAGAGGTCAATTAACAATATTATAGAAATACGGGGAAAATCATGGATTTATAAAGTAGTTCAAATTCGCGAAGCCAGAAAATAGGTAAACACCTTCAACAATTAAGCAAGAGCTTCCAAGGTTTATTCTTTATTATCTCATCAATTTATATCAAGCCACGAAGGGACAAATCCATATTTACAATTCTCAAGCGACAAATACATGCACAAATCACACCGAAGCGATGGCCTGATCCAACAGAAATCTAAACTGTGCACTGCCGAGGGTTGAGCTGCATGAACCATAGATGCATCTATTACCCCGCTCGCGAATCATCCATGCGACGCGGTCAACATAAAATAAACAATCACCCTACTCGCGAATCATCCATGCGACGCAGGTACATATAAGATACACAATCACCCTGCTCGCGAATCATCAATGCGACGCAGGTACACATAATATACATGCTCAAATAGCCAATTAGAATTTTATCGGGGAATAATTATCCAAATAAGACCAATTCTATGTTTAACAATTCAGGAAATGATGTTTAATCTCTTTTTAAATTTGTTTACTGATCAAGGGTGATTTAAACAATTCAAGTCATCAATGGGTCCATAATTAATCCAAGAATAACATGCTGCGACTACCCGAACAATAGCATAATAGTAGCTACGCACGGACTCTCGTCACCTCGTGCGTACGTAACCCCCACATATAGGAGCACATAATAAATTATTTCACCTATGGGGTAAATTCCCCCTCGCAAGATTAGAAAGGAGACTCACCTCGCTTCGAAGATCCATAATCGGTATTGTACATTCTTCCGAAGGCTCGAACCAATGCACAAAGCTCCAAAACTAGCCAATGGTCATATAAATCCATTAATATATGCTCAATTAAACTTTAAAACCCAATTTGTAACAATTCCTAATCCCGGACGAAACGTTGACAAAAATGCCCTCGGGCCCACGTACCCAGAAATCCGAAATTTCTCGAAGATAAAGTTTACCCATGAACTCGCGAACTCCAATATATAATTTTCTCTTAATTCCATACTCAAAATCATGGTCAAAATCTGAGAACACTAATTTTCTAGGTCTTCCTCTAACCCTCAATTTTCTACCCATTTACATGCTAAAAATCCATACATAATCAATGTATTTATCTCATAATAGGTGGGAATGACATACCTTATCATTGATGATGAAAACCCTCTGTTGGAGCTCCCCAAAAATCGCCCAAGCCATGAAAATATGAGAGAAATGACCAACATCCGATTTAAAACAACTTTCTGCCTCCAGCCTTTTTTTCGCACCTGCGGAACTTTTTCCGCTTCCGTGGTTCTGCTTTTGCTGTCAAAAGCCGCTTCTGCGGTCCTGGGCTCAGCCCCCTTTTCCGCTTCTGCAATACCCTCTTCCGCAGATGCGGTCCCACTTCTGCAGAACCTTGACCGCATCTGCGGTCCACGAACCCTTGAACGAATCCGTTTCTACGGCTCCCTCAACCTCCTCTGCGAGGCCGCTTCTACGGTCCCATTTCCGCAGAAGCGGAAATACCAGCAACCAGCAACACCAACCTTCCCAAAAATTAATTTTCGATCCGTTAACCACCAGGAATCCACCCGAGGCCCCTGGGACCCCAACCAATCCCAAAACACATTACGGATCTGCTCGAGGCCTCAAATCATATCAAACAATGCTAAAATCATCAATCGACCTCCAATCCAAGCTTTATGAATTTTGAACTTACCAACTTCTACTTCCGATGTTTAAACCTATCAAATCATATCCGATTGACCTCAAATTTTGCACACAAGTCATATTTGACATTACGAACCTATTCCAACTTCCGGAATCAGATTCCAACCCCGATATCAAAAAGTCCACTCCCGGTCAAACTTCTCAAAAACCTTCAAATTTCTATCTTTAGCCAAATGGCTTCAAAATGACCTACGGACCTCCGAATTCACTTCCGATCGCGCTCCCAGCTCTAGAATCACCATACGGAGCTACTCCCAGTCTCGAAATTTCAAACGGGCATTGATAACACTAAAATGCACTCCAAGTCAAACTTAAAAAATTTCTTCCAAAATGCTAACTTCCACAATAGGCGCCAAAATGCTCCCGGATTATCCGAAACCCGAACCGCGCATACGCCCAAGTCCGATATCGTCATACGAACCTGCTTGAACCTTCAGATCCCGATTCCGAGGTCGTTTACTCAAAAATCCCATCCTAGTTCATTCTTTGGACTTTAAGCTTCTCAATTGGGAATTTTCATTTAAATTTATCTCCGATCTTCCTGAATTTAAATTCCGACCATGCGAACAATTCACAATACCTGAAATGAAGCTGCTCATGGCCTCAGACTGCTGAACGACGCGCTAGGGCTCAAAACGACCGGTCAGGTCGTTACAGGGGAGATCAAGATTACAATAAATAAACTAACTCTTTTTTTTTACTTATTTTTTTAAATAAAAAAAAATCTAATTGTAAAAGCTCCTAACAAGGAAAATATTTTTTGAACTTTGAATTCTCTATCTTTTTTTATTTAAAATTTTTTAAAGAAATACTTTTAAAAAGAAAGAAAAATATTTTTGGATTTTCATTTTTGGTAATTTTCGAAAGAAAGAAATGTTTTTTGATTTCGAATTTTTTTTTTTTTTGAGTTTTTGGGAGAAAGACTTCTAAAGAAGGTGAAAATATTTTTATATTTTTGAATTTGACGTCTTAAAGAAAGACTTCTAAAGAAGGAATTAAATAAGAATATTTTTTTTTGGATTTTTAAAAATTGGAGGCCGGAACCGATGAGGTTTGCCTACGTATCTCACATCCGGTGAGAATCAGACCCGCGTTGTTCGTTTAAAATAAATATAAAAAAAAACATTTTGAAAATTATAATTTTAAAAACCATTCAAAATTTTATTAAAAAATGGGTACTTCATGAAAACTTGGGGGAATTTTTTTTTCTCTCTCCTCTATTCAATCAATCTATCCTAAAGTCGGTCAACATTTGAGTGAAGCTTACCAAATAATGTTACATACAGCACATAAAGATGAATATGTTGGTTCGAAAAATTTGTACATGTCCTAGACGGGCCCAGCCCTTGTACCGAGCCTCGCTAAGTCCAGTGCACATGAAGCAAATAAAGTGTAGCCTACTAGGGATATTCATTGCTTGTGGCTTGTTCTTCTATGTATTCAAATCCTAAAGGAGATGGTATCTAGACCTAGCTTACCCGAGTGGACAACCCGAGCCGAGGAGCGTCAAGCGTCACCAGTAGTAGAACAGCACTGGCTAGCTAACGACTCTCCCGCCTAAACATGTGTGACTAAATCCTTCACCAGAAGCTGGTAGGCTAACTGGCTTTATCTCAAGACAGAAGTTTTGTGATGCTGGTAGGCAAACACAATATAACTACCTATCAGAAGACTCAGAGGGGTGCGAGAGAGGATACAGTTTATATCACAGTTCAAATAAATATTAAAGCGGAAAATAAGAGTCAAATAGCACATTAGGCAGCTAAACACAGTAATATCCAAAATATGATAAAAGTCAAACAAGAGTCAATGTACAAAAGCAACAATAATAATTAGGCTCCGGTTATTAATAAACTTTCCATAATGCATTTTCAACAATAATATATGAATAATACTTAAACTAATCAAAATAATATACAAAAGCCACAATAATAATTATTTAATACAAATTATGAGTTAAACCTTTAAGAAAGCTACTGAAAGTTCCATTAAGTTAGTTTCAAACAGAAAAAAAAAATTAAAATATGAGAGCATGAACTACATGGTACCGCATCAAGTAATACCATATCTTTATGGATTCGAGAGTGGCATAGAATGGAAAACTTGACATGTATTTTTCATAGATTAATTAAATAATTTATTATATCATAACCATAGGTTAATAATAATTCTTTAGTTAATAACTCTAAATTTTACTATTCAGAAACTTGTTTAAATCATAGCCACTGAATACTTGAGACAAACTTAATAATGCTCTCGATAATCAAAGAAATTATATATTGTCACTACGAAACGTTTTATTTTTAATAATTAATTTTAATTAAAGACGTGCATCCGAACGAACAAATTCACAATAGAACTAAACTTCTCCACAAACTGTTAAACATATAAAGTAAGTACAACAAGAGAAGAATAAGAACCTTTGCGGTGAAGACTTTTAATATATATTGAAAAAGCTCCAACAAATAGATATCCAGTGTCAAATTTGAAATAGCAACAAACAACAGTGAACAAGAAATCAAAAACTCAACGAGAACTTTTAAAACCTGGATCTTGAACGGAAAACCCCCAACTTTGTATGCTTCAGTGAAAATGAAACTTGAGATTTGGTTAGTCGTATCCTTTAATGCCAAAAAAAGTGAGTTCTCTAATGATGTGTGAGTTGTGGATTATATATAATGTGTGTGTGTGCGCAGATTATGTGACATGAGAGATGGCATAGTGGGGAAGGACGTGAGGAGTGTTTTGTGTGTGTACAATGTCAGGTGAGACATGAGGGAGTGAGGCATGAGTGAAGTGAAAGGTGGGGAGGAGTTAGGGAAAGGAGCATATCGTGGGGAAGGAAATTTTTAGAGGGTAAGGGCGGTAGGTTAAGCTTAGATCTTTTTTTTCCTTTTTTTTTATGTTGTTTTATTTACTTCTTTTACTAAATAAATAAAATATAAAATAAAAGTAAAATACATAATAAAAATATAAAACCAACTTCGTATAGAGTAAGAAAATATATTTGAAAAAAAAATAAAATATTTACATATAATTTAAATACTATTCAGAAAAGATACCATAGCTTATTTATTTAAATTCAAATTAAAAGAAACCAAATACTTTTTGTAAATAGAAATAAACTTATAATCTAAGAAATGTGAATATTTTTTGTAGTTTTTAATTAATTTATTTGTTTAAAATAAAATCTATTAAAAGTAAGATAAAAGTTTAAAATATAAATATTAGACCTAAAAAAAATATTTATACTAAAGTAGTATAGAATTTGGGGTGTGATAAAAAATTAGGTGTTCACAGATTGAAATTTTATCGCAGCAGCTAATATTGCTGCTTCTGGTGTTTTTGCATCTGCAGACTGGGGACCGCAGATGCGGGCGATTTATCGTAGAAGCAAAAATTGGCCAGGTGACCAGATACCGTAAAAGCGGTCAAGAAGGCTGCATTTGCGAAGTCGCAGATGCGGAAGTTCAATCGCAGATCCGATTTTGGGTTTTAAGTGAAGAACCGCAGAAGCGGGGGATTTGACCGCATATGCGGTACCATAGAAGCGGGTTTTGGACCGCAGCTGCGGAAATACCTAGGCAGACCATATATGTTATTTCATTTCGCGGTTTTGGGTTATTTCACCATTTTTACCTTCGAACTTGGAGCTTTTTGGGCGGTTCTGAAGAGAGAAATCAAGAGACTTCATCAAGGTAAGGAATTTTGGACCTAAAACTCCATTCTATGGTTGTATTTTATGAATTTAGGGCTGTAATTGAAGGAATTAAAAGGCAAAAATGGAGGATTAGGGCTTGAGTTTAAGAAGCCTTTAAATGGGGATTTGAGGGGTCATTTGGACTCCGATTTTAGTATATTTGATATGTATGACCTCGTGAAGAGATAAGGAATCTATTGATGTGAAAATTTCTGAGTTTTGATAAGTGGGTCGGGGGCTCGGGATTTGGTAATTTTGGAATTTGTGCCGATTATTTATTGTTTTCGCTTGAGCTTTATTTCCTTAGCATATTGTGATGTATTCGCTCTGATTTTTGATAGATTCGATGCGCGTAGTGACCGATTTAAAGGGCAAGGGCGTCGTGACCTAGGGATTTCACTGGTTCGAGGTGAGTAATGATTGTAAATGATACTTGGAGGGTTTGAAACCCCATATTTGAACATCGTAATGCTAGATTGAGGTGACTTGCACGCTGGATAACGAGTGCGGGGTAGAGCACCATTGGGGATTGTGACTTGGTCCGTCCCGATTGATGAATTTACTGCGTATTTGACTGAAATTTACTTGTTATTATCATAATTTTGGCTGGTTGCCATATTTGGCCTTCGTGCCAATTACTTGAAGCCCTTCGGGGATGGTTGTTGATATTTCCTCACTATTTCGATTCTATACTTGAACTCAATCATGTATTTTCTACTATTTTCAAAACTCAACTAAGTTATTTTGCTTTAACACTTGTAATGAATCTTTCCTACACTATTTTTGGGCTGGGCAGCATGTTTTACTGTTTCCCGAAAGGCTTATGTAATTTTGACAGAGTAAGGCCGAGGGCCCCTGTGTGAGGATACTTTTGGATCGGGCTGCACGCCGCAACAGTTGTATTGATTCTGATATGAGGCCGAGGGCCTAGACATGATGCCACGAGATGGCTTGATATTGCGCTTGGGCCATAAAGGGCCCCTCCCGGAGTCTGCACACCCTCAGTGAGCGCCACGATGATAATTGGATCGGGCTGCACGCCGCAGCGATATACGGATCGGGCTGCACGCCGCAGCAGTACCGGACTGTTCTATGTGTTTACTTTGTTTCATTTGTCTGCCATTACCTGTTGTTTGTTCCACTTTATGTGATATCTACCGAATTGCCTGACATTATCTGTTAATTGAGTGTGGTGCCCGAGGGGCAGACTTCTATGCTTATTTGCACTATTTGTTTTGCATTCATTTGCATAACTGTTGAAAAAGTCATTTTCAAAAGAGGTTTTAAACTGAACTAAGATATTTCTAAAGATTTCACGGCTTCACTGCTTTTCTCAAAGATATTTTACATAGTTCCTACAAAGCATGATGGTTTGCTTTACGTGATTTCTTACTGCTCAGTTATTATTTACCCTTATTACTCACTAAGTTGGAGTACTCACTTTACTCCCTGCAACTCATGTGCAGATGCATGTATTTATCCACCCGTTAGCGGGTTTTGGCTAATCAGAGGCAGAGTTATAGGAGTTAGCGAGGTGACTGCCAACGTTCACAACACTATTTCTCTCTCTCTTTTGTTTATTATTCTGGTGTTGCATATTTTTGACCTTGTAGTTGGATTTACACTCTAATAGATGCTCGTGACTTGTGACACCCCAATTAGGTCTGTGTTAGGTTGTATTTCCGCTAATTAATATTATTAAGTCATATTTAAGTTGTTTATTCATGTTTAACTATTTTAGAAAAGACTAGATGGGTTAGTTGGCTGGTCTCGTCTTCACGAGAGGCGCCATCACGACAAGTGTGGGGTTTGGGTCGTGACATCTCTACTACCCCCTAACTTACAACCCTAATGCTTGACCTCTAGACCTTCTTATCATGGGCCATGTCTCGAAAATCTGCAGTCGTACCATGTCCTTCATGATCACTTCTCCCCAATACTTCTTAGGCCTCTCTCTACCTCTTCTCGTACCCACCATGGCCAACCGCTCACACCTTCTCACCGGGGCATCAAGACTTCTCCTCTGCACGTGCCTGAACCATCTGAGCCTCTCTTGGCAGTTGAAGTGTGTGATTACCTTAACTCACATATAAGTTTTTTTTTCATGCATCGAAACCATAATATCTGCATACTGTAATACCATATTGAAGTGTATGATCATTTAACCTAAAAGATCAATTAAGATGTTAGAGAAATCACACTTTTATGTATATAATAATTATGTCTTCAACAATGCCGCAAGGGCACCATACTATCATGCAGGGGTGGCAAAATGGTTCAAAGAAAATAGTTAACCACCCATATTATCCAACAAAAAATGGGTTGGATAATGAAATTTTAAAAACGGGTCAAATATGGATAAGAACCATATTATCCATTTAGAAAATGGAAAACTAATGAGTAACCAATGGATAACCAATGGGTCTAACTTTTACATTTGTAAAGCTTCAAATTGGGGGTTCCTCAAGTTAGGGATCCAGCCCGATTTGGCCATACATTTTGGTAACATTTTTCAAATCTTTTTTGAAAACATTGTTTGTTCATAGATTAATGATCTATTTTTGAAATATTTCTGAAATTAATTTTCAAGTTCACAAAATCTAGTTTAGGGTAGATTTTGGGTGAAACTTGTTCTCCCACTCACAAAACTTCAAATTTTTTTCAAATAAAATACATGTCTAAACATAATTTCAACTTTCAAAAATTATTTTTCAAAACTACTTCAAAAATTATTTTTTCAAGTTTCAACTAATCTATGTCCAAATGCTAGCTAAGAATTCTCTCAAAAGTGATCATATACAAGAAATCATGGATAATATGGGTAACCCATATTATCCGCCGGTTAACTCATTTTTATCCGTATTAAATATGGTTTGGGTCGGATAATTGATCCATTTTTTCATTACCCGTTTTCGATCCTAACCATATCCGACCCGACCCGAACGTTTGTCACTCCTACTATCATGTAGTATTAGTAAGTACTTCACCTACTATATTGTGATGACCCGGACCGTCGTCACGTGAGTTACCGCCCCGTTTTTTCCCATTTTCTGCTTCCTCATGTTTCATTATAAGAGTCTTGGGTGAATAAGTCGATTTGCATTGGTTTCAGGAGGAAATGAGACACTTAGTCTCTTTAAGGAAGGTTTGTATTGGAAAAGTCAACCGGTGTTGACTTATGAGTTAGAGGGCTCGGATGTGATTCCTAGTGATTCGGTTAGCTTCAGGGAATGATTTGTGACTTAGGAGTGTGATCGAATTGATTTTGGAGGTCTAGTGTAGAATTAGGTTTGAATTGGCGAAGTTAGTATTTTGGCGAATTCCGGTTGATAGGTGAGATTTTGATTCGAGGGACGGAATAAAATTCCGAGAGTTGACATAGCTTCGTTAGGTGATTTGGGATGTGTGTGAAAAAATTTCAGGTCATTCGGAGGTGTTTTGGTCGGGTTTTTGATCAAATGCGTAATTCGAAAGTTTTAGAATAACTTAGGCTTGAATCCGATATGATTTGATGGTTTTTGTGTTGCTTGTGGTGTTTTGGTGATTGGATCAAGTTTGAATAATGTTTTAGGATGGGTTGGCACTTTTGGTTGAGGTCCCGGGGGCCTCGGGGTGATTTCGGATGGCTATTGGGATGGATTTTGGATTTTGAGATAGCTGGTTTGCTGATATCTGGTATTTCTGCATCTGCGGAAAAAGGGCCGCAGATGCGGTGAGGGAGTCGCAGGTGCGAATTCTTGGTCATGGGAGGACTTTCGCAGAAGCGGATGATGGTCCGCACATGTGGAGTCCGCAGAAGCGGACCTGAGCGCAGCAGGGTAATTCCGCAGAAGCAGGAGAATACCGCAGAAACGGTAAAGGTATCGTAGAAGCGGAAATGAGGTCTGGGCAGAAGATTTTAAAATAACATTTCATCCGTGAACCCAAACACATTTTCCACCATTTTTGAGCATTTTGGGAGCTACTTGGGAGCAATTGAAGGGGATTTCGACTAGGTGTGATTGGAGGTGAGTTCTATGACCTAAATACATGATTTAATGGTAGAATTAACATAGAAATTTGTGGAAATTCATCAAAAGGGGGTAAAGCTAGGGCTTGGAAATTTGGCATTTCAAAGTGGTATTTGAAGGGTCATTTGGGCTCGGATTTGGGAGTTTTTGGTATGTATAGACTCGTGGCGAGATGAGGAATCTGATGATGTTAATTTTCTGATTTTTTAAGAAGTGGGCCTGGGGCTTGGGTTTTGCTAATTTCGAGATTTTCGTTATTTTACGATTGTTTTTGACTGGGTATTGTCCCATTGGCATATTGTGATGTATTCGCTCTGGTTTGAAACCCCGGATTTGCACATCGTAGCGCTGTATTGAGGTGACTTGCACGCCGGATAGCGAGCATGGGATAGATCACCGTTGGGGATTGTGACTTGGTCTATCCCAATTAATGAATTTACTACGTATTTGACTGAAATTACTTATTATCATCATAATGTGGGCTGATTGCCATATTTGGACTTCGTGCCAGCTATTTGAAACCTTCGGGGATTGTTGTTGATAATTCCTCACTATTTTTATTATATATTTGAAATCAGTCATGTATTTTCCACTGTTTTAAAACTCAGCCAAGTTATTTATGCCTTAAACACTTGAAATGATATTAATAAAAATATTTTTGGGCTGAGCATCATGTTTTATTGTTGCCCTAGTGGCTTATGTGATTTTGCTGAGTGAGTAAGGCCAAGGGCCTATATTGTGAGGATATTTATGGATCGGGATGCACGCCGTAACAGTGTTATACTGATATTTATATGAGGCCGAGAGCCTAGATTGATGCCACGAGATTGCTTGATATTGTGCTTGGGGCGTAAGAGGCCCCTCCCTGAGTCTACACAACCTCAGTGAGCGCCGTCTACGATAAACGGAATGGGCTGCATGCCGCAACACTATGTGGAGCGGGCTGCATGCCGCAGCGGTACCAGTACTGTTTGATGTGTTTACCTTATTTAATTTATTTGCCATTATATGTTGCTTGTGCTTCTTCCTGCAATATTCACCTGTTATTCTGGTATTATCTGATAACCGAGTGTGGTGCTTGAGAGGCGGACTTCTGTGCTTATCTGCACTATTTGTTTTGCATTCATTTGCATAACTATTGAAAAAGTCATTTTCAAAAGAGGTTTTAAACTGAGCTAAGATATTTCTAAAGGTTTTACAGTTTCATTGCTTTTCTCTCAAAAGGGCTTTTCACTGCTCCTATATAGTATGATGGTTTGCTTTACGTGATTTCTTACTGCTCAGTTGTTATTTACCCTTATTACTCACTAAGTTAGAGTACTCACTTTATTCATTGCACCTCGCGTGTAGATGCAGGTATTTGTTCACCCGGTAGCGGGTTCGGGCTGATCAGAGGCACAGCTATAGGAGTAGTGAGGTGACTGCCTGCGTTTGCAGCACCGCTTCTCTTTCTGTTGTTCATTATTATGGCCTTGTATATTTTAGGTCTTGTAATTGTAATTACACTCTGATAGATGCTCGTGACTTGTGACACCCCGGTTTGGGCTGTGTTGGGTTGTAATTTCATTAATTAATATTATTAAGTCATATTTTTGCTGTTTATTTATGTTTAACTATTTTTTTGAAAGATACGAGTTGGGTTAGTTGGCTGGCCTTGTCTTCACGAGAGGCGCCATCACAACCAGTGCGAGGTTTGGGTCGTGACAAGTTAGTATCAGAGCCTAGGTTACTAGGTCTCACGAGTCATGAGAAGGTTTAGTAGAGTCTCGCGGATCGGTACGGAAATGTCTGCATTTATCCTCGAGAGGCTGCAGAACCTTTAGGAAAACTTCACATTCTTGAATTCTTATCGTGCTTCCTTGATTCAGCTTGAAAAGAAACTTTTGAAATTCCTTTCACGCGCATGAGCGCTCAGTATCAGAGGCGCCTTGATGGCTTGTGATTCCACGATCAAGGGGCAAGATGTGATTTTTGTGAGTTAGACCTTGGGCCAGTCTGGAGGACTTGAGGCCAGATCTTTTCCTATGACTTGAGCACTGAGGTGCTGATTGTGTAAGTAAGTGTTTTGAACTTATATGTTCGGTATTGTCCCTATTTGTGGGAATGGTGGCTAGATAGCTGGGTAATGAGTATGCTAGTACTGCGTGATATTTCTATATGACCTGGAAGTGTCGAGTAGGATCTGCTGGTGGATAGGTGAACTCGTAAGTGTATGATTTCCATTGTGGCTGGATGTGTAGCCCCGAGTTATGGGCGCGTGGTGAATATTTTCATGTTGGGAGTGAAGTAAATTTATTACTGCGGTATGAGTTCAGACTCAAGAAGATTAAGTGGTTGTGTAATATGTATAACGGTGAAAGGTATACAGGAATATTATATTGAGGCGAGGCAGGTGGGTTATTCCCTGCGAAGTGTTCCGAAGTGGTGTGATCCTTATGTGTATATTAGAAGATATCATGTGTAATGGAATGGTACGTGTTAAAATTTGAAATTTTGGATTGATTAAAAGAGTGGGCTTAACTGTTGTAGGGATGAATACGAGATTTGCAGAAGACTTATAGTACTAGATGATCTGTGTTTTCACAAACTTATAAATGATTTGAGTTTAATCTCACTACGACATTATGGCATCAATAGAGTAAAAGTGTTATGAGTGATTGAGTGTGTCTCGATCTATGGCTTCGAGCCAAGTGGGGGAGTCTGCTGTGAGCAGTTGATTGCACGGTTAGGTGCTATGTTGGTTCCAGTTTGGGGCGTGAGATTGAGTTAGCTATGACTAGAGTAAAGGAAAATTTTGATAAAGTTACATTATGCCTCAAAAAGTGTGAGAACCACGGGATGTCTAGAGTGTTACTGGTAAAGGATGCTCGGCGTATAGAACAGGAAGTTGCTCGGTTGTATTGGGATGAAGACTTCATTTTTACGGTATCGGAGTGCCAATGAGGCACGGGTGGTTATGTTCGTTAGGTTAGTGAGTTGCAATTTGAATAAGAATGAATGACTTGCGAGAATAGTTGTAATATGTCCAAGAGTCTGTATACAGCAGTTGAGTGCTTTGAAGTTGCATATGTGGTTAGAAGTTGTTGCTTTCGTTGGAAGAGGTTTAGAGTTGTGGCTTTTTTATGATTAATTATGGGATCCTATGTATCGGTATCTGGAAGGTAAAGGTAACGAATTTAGATTCACAGGAAGTTCTTCAGAATAAAGTATTTTGGAATGTGGTGTTTCTGAGAATATATGTGAGAGAGTATTCAGCAGCTCATGGGTCTTAGACAGCGTGGTCAGGTGCTTGGGTTTCATGTAGTGAGCCTGGGTTGAGGAACTGTGGTGCTACAGCAAGGGGGAATATCCAGTTAATGATGAATCAGAAGGGAAATTAGATAGATGGAATAGCTTGATAGTGGACCGAATCGGTATGGTAAGGATATGATTAATTCTTAGTATGTGATTGAGGTAATGAGCCCTTACAAGTATTTTGCAGCAATGCTCTTAGGTTTTGATTGCTTGCTTAGCTTGGTCGAGTTAGAAGGATTCTGTCCTGGCAGTTTAATTTATGCAAACGAAATTGAGAGAGTTCTTGTTGATTTCTACCATGGTTGAAGAGATGCATCTTCTATGAATATGAGAGGCATGGGAAGTGTAATGATTTTTCTTCTAGATGAGATCAATGGAAGTTCTGGACTAGTTGAATGCGTAGATATCTGTGGCTCAGAAGGGAGATAAAAGTTTTCCTGTTATACTTGGATGGTACGGTATATGCGGTGTGTTGTGGGGGATCGAGATTTGCGTGTATGAGGTTTCAGTTCAATTCTGGAAGGAAGTTCATAAACTCTTAGGCAACGGGTAGCCCAGATAATCAGGGAAAATGGTACTGCTAATTGGAAGTGATTTGACAAGAGTATATGTCTTAGAAAAAGGGTAATGTGATTAAACTCGCGATGTTTTGATAGTATTGCGGCACTTCCTTGTTGGATCGATTGTTGATATTCGAGTTTGCTTGACAGCATAAAAGAATTTTAGAATATATTTCATGGAATGAATGGATACCTGAGGTGTGATATATATTCGGATGGCAGAATTTGGGATCAGGTAGGGTGACCTATATGCTACACGGAATTAGAGACCGGGAGTTCTCATATTCAAGTTATGTTGCGATTTTAGATCGTGTGTATCAGCATTGTCTAGTGACTACCGAGATTTGGAGGCCCGAGTGGATCTTTCTTTGCTGGGTATGTTAGATTTTAGATATGATATTGGGGTGTTTCCATGTTGTATTATTCTGGGCTATTGCTGTGAGATGGCGTTGTTGGCTATGTCAGGAGTACCACGAACTTAGTGGCGATGTTCGACGGATTATGTCCTATTGGGATTTTTACATTTTGAAGACCCTACGGGCAGCTGGGAAGGATTTGTCTCCCTTATTTGGGCTCTTATGATGAGAGTTCTATCTTGAGTCGGCTTGGTTGGCTCCGAATGGCATTGTCGAGGGAGGTATTGATTCGACCGTTGTTGAGCTTATCAGTGATCGGTGGAGATCTTTGAGCTACCTTCCTGTGGTGAGAAATTATGGTTTGTTGGTTATAGGCACATATGGTGCGGTTCAATTGGGGTCTTTTAGTGGGATTCAAGTGGGAAGGGTAAGTGAGCAATGCTTAGTAAACGGCGTATCGGTTATGTCCTATCGAGTTGCGTGGCGTATGTTATTTGTTTTCACCGTGGGTGTAAGGATGTGCTTTGGTTCCAGACATCAAATTGTTCGTGACTGTCGATTTTGATCATAGTGACTTGGGGTTTTTCATGTGTAGCAGTGTTTGGATATGATCGCTTGTTGGAGCGAAGCTACGTTGAGATATGACCTTTCGGGGGTAGACTCATGTGTTCTAATTCTATGATGTAAGATAGGGTCTCAGCTTTGTGTTGTGATGGTACTGGTAAGCTTGAGGTACGACTCTTTCATTTGGGGTCATTTTCATGATTTGAGTATATTCATACCGTTTCTTATCGGTGCGTGAATTATAAAAGTTGTGGCTTGGGCCGGTATTGATGTGTCATGTCACCAGGGTGGTGTGTTGGATTTGAGGTGATCGTTGGGGTCACTAATGAATATGGTCGGATTTGATTTCAGCTTGTTGGAAGGATAATAGCGAGGATTGGCTCGGAAATCTGCTGTGGTATTAGCCAAAAAGGGAAGTGACTTCATGAATGGCTGACCAGAGAAATGGTTATGATTTATTGCGTGTTTCCTTTATCATTGGCAGTATGTGGAAATGTTGGAATAAGACTTTAGCTGATAAGAGGTTTCCTATCAATATTCTGTTGTTATGTGCAGCTACTGTGAGTAGAAGTTGTTGTTTCGAGTGTTTGAGTTATGTGGTATGTCATATGATTGCACTTGAGGTTGCAGGTATGGGTTATTGCAGCTGGTTCGGGACTATTCAAAGTATAGATGTGAGGTTCTAACCTTGTGTGTGATTTCAGAAGTGAAATGTGGTTCTATGATTTATGAACTAGACTGGATTGTGTGATTTTAGTTAAAATGCGTTATCGGACCTATATCAGACAGGGTGACGTGGGATCACCTCCGGGTATATGCATGGTAAGGTTATTCAGTGATTGGTTGGTTTTTAGAATAGCTCTGGGTACGTTCGAGTACGAATGTGTGTTTAAGTGGGGGAGGATGTGACGACCCGGCCCGTCGTCACGTGAGTTACCTCCCCATTTTCCCCATTTTCTGCTTCCTCGTGTTTTATTATAAGAGTTTTGGGTGAATGAGTCGATTTGGATTGGCTTTAGAAGGAAATGAGACACTTAGTCTCTTTAAGGAAGGTATGTACTGGAAAAGTCAATCGGATATTGACTTATTAGTTAGAGGGCTCGGATGTGATTTCTGGTGATTCGGTTAGCTTCGGGGGATAATTTGTGACTTAGGAGTGTGATCGAAATTTATTTTAGAGGTTAGGTGTAGAATTAGACTTGAATTGGCGAAGTTAGTATTTTGGCGAATTCCGGTTGATAGGTGAGATTTTGATCTGAGGGTCGGAATGGAATTCTGAGAGTTGCTGTAGCTTCGTTAGGTGATTTGGAATGTGTGTGCAAAAATTTTAGGTCATTCGGAGGTGTTTTGGTTATTGGAGCAAGTTTGAATAATGTTTTAGGATGGGTTGACACTTTTGGTTGAGGTCCCGGGGGCCTCCGGGTGATTTCGGATGGCCATCGGGATGGATTTTGGATTTTGAGATAGCTGGTTTGCTGATATCTGGTATTTCCGTATCTGCAAAAAAAGGCCGCAGAAGCGGCTCCGTAGATGCATGAGGTAGTCGCAGGTGCGAATTCTTGGTCATGGGAGGACTTCCGGAGAAGCGGATCTGGAGCGCAGCAGGGTAATTCCGCAGAAGCGGGAGAATACCGCAGAAGCGGTAACCGCAAAAGCGGTAAAGGTATCGCAGAAGCGGAAATGAGGTCTGGGCAGAAGGGTTTAAAATAACATTTTATCCGCGAACCCAAACCCATTTTCCACCATTTTTGAGCATTTTGGGAGCCACTTGGGAGCAATTGAAGGGGATTTCAACTAGGTGCGATTGGAGGTGAGTTCCATGACCTAAATACATGATCTAATGGTAAAATTAACATAGAAATTTGTGAAAATTCATCAAAAGAGGTAAAGCTAGGGCTTGAAAATTTGGTATTTCAAATGGGATTTGAAGGGTCATTTGGGCTCGGATTTGGGAGTTTTTGGTATGTATAGACTTGTGGCGAGATGAGGAATCCGATGATGTTAATTTTCTCTTATTTTTCGAGAAGTGGGCCCGGGGCTCGGGTTTTTCTAATTTTGAGATTTTTGCTATTTTTTGATCGTTTTCGATCGGCATAGATGTATTCGCTCTGATTTTTGATAGATTCGATACACGTGCAGGTCGAATTGAGGGGCAAGGGCATCGCGTGCTAGAGATTTTGCTGGTTCGAGGTGAGTAATGATTGTAAATGACATCCTGAGGGTTTGAAACCCCAGATTTGCACATCGTAGTGCTGTATTGAGGTGACTTGCACGCCGGATAGCGAGCGTGGAGTAGAGCACCGTTGGAGATTGTGACTTGGTCTGTCCCGATTGATGAATTTACTGCGTATTTGATTGAAATTACTTGTTATCATCATAATGTGTGCTGATTGCCATATTTGGGCTTCGTGCCAACTATTTGAACCCTTCGGGGATTGTTGTTTGATAATTTCTCACTGTTTTAATTATATATTTGAACTCAGTCATGTATTTTCTACTGTTTTAAAACTCAGCCAAATTATTATGCCTTAAACACTCGAAATGATATTACTAAAAATATTTTTTGGCTGAGCATCATGTTTTATTGTTGCCCGAGTGACTTATATGATTTTGCTGACTGATTCAGGCCGAGGGCCTGTATTGTGAGGATACTTATAGATCGGGCTGCATGCCGCATCAGTGTTATACTGATATTGATATGAGGCCGAGGGCCTAGATTGATGCCACGAGATGTCTTGATATTGCGCTTGGACCGTAAGGAGCTCCTCCCGGAGTCTGCACACCCCTAGTGAGCGTCGTCGATGATAAACAGAGCGGGCTGCACGCCGCAGCAGTACCGGTATTGTTTGATGTGTTTACCTTATTTCACTTGTCTGCCATTATATGTTATTTGTGCTTCTTCCTACAATATTCACCTGTTGTTCTAGTACTATCTAATAACCGAGTGTGGTGCCCGAGAGGCAGACTTCTGTGCTTATCTGCACTATTTGTTTTGCATTCATTTGCATAACTGTTGAAAAAGTCATTTTCAGAAGAGGTTTTAAACTGAGCTATGATATTTCTAAAGATTTTATAGCTTCACTGCTTTTCTCTCAAAAGGGCTTTTCACTGCTCCTATATAGCATGATGGTTTGCTTTACGTGATTTCTTACTGCTCAGTTGTTATTTACCCTTATTACTCATTGAGTTGGAGTACTCACTTTACTCCCTGCACCTCGCGTGCAGATGCAGGTATTTGTTCACCCGGTAGCGGGTTCTGGCTGATCAGAGGCAGAGCTATAGGAATAGTGAGGTGACTGCCTGCGTTTGCAGCACCGCTTCTCTTTCTGTTGTTCATTATCCTGTCCTTGTATATTTTAGGTCTTGTAATTGTAGTTACACTATGATAGATGCTCGTGACTTGTGACACCCCGGTTTGGGCTGTGTTGGGTTGTAATTTCGCTAATTAATATTATTAAGTCATATTTTTGCTGTTCATTTATGCTTAACTATTTTTTTTGAAAGAGACGAGTTGGGTTAGTTGGCTGGCCTTGTCTTCACGAGAGGCGCCATCACGACGAGCGCGGGGTTTGGGTCGTGACATATATATTTAAATTGTTAGATTCATGTATGTAGATAAATAGATAAAGTAATTGTCAGAAATTGCGTTTAAATTATCAGTGATACTCAACTAATTTAGGCAGCAAAGCTTATGAGATACGTAATACAATAAGTCTTGCATACTTTCTAACGAGTGGATGAAGAGAATGAGACGAATAAACGAATGTGTAATCATATTAATCAAAATTGAAAGATCAAAAGAAGACAAAGACCAAGACTAGCTCCATGGAATAACGGAATGTGTTGACCTTTTTGTTTTCAGGCTATGGGTGCCATTTGACAAATGGCGGAATAAAGATATAGAAATATTTGGGTAAGTTAGTTATAAATGCAGATACTTCCTATGTTTCAATTTAAATAATATATTTCGCTTATCGAGAATTAAGTAAAATCGGGTTACGCTGCTTAATGCTCCGATAGAAAACAAATCAATGGGGCCATGCCATAATTTGACTAAACTTTGAAGTTAAATAAATTTATTTCAATTTAGTATTTAAAATTAAAATTTAGATACACAAAAATTACACGAAAAGTACTATAAGTTACAATTTTTTTTATGTCAATATGATAACAAAATATATTTTAAAATGTTGGTCAAATTTTACGTAATTTGCCTCTCGATAAACGAAATGTGTCATTTAAACTGAAACGGATTAAATAATATTTTCCGTTGTCCTCTTCAAGCAGCAAAGAAGATAAAAAGACAACAAGAGATATTTTCATTCGAAGAGGATTCCACTGAGCTATCTAAATTGGTCTAAAAGCATCAGAAACGAAAAAGAAAGACACTATTCTCGAGCTAATCCAATAATGCCGTGTATCTAAATATTTGATGGGGATAGTGTTAGTATAATTCTCTTATTACTACCAGTTGCTTTCTACTGAGTATTTGGTACTTCACTCCATTTATAAATGATTGGCCAATATAGCTACATATAGTCCACTGAGCTCAAGGGTAAGTATGCCAGCAATTCAGCAAATTGAGGGTGTCCTCTCATTCAAAGATGATTGTGACACTACCCCTAAAACAGGGCGAAGCCATATTTTTTACCGCCCTTTATCAAAAAATTATATTGTGTATATATAGATAAAATATTAAATACATACTATTTTTTCCGTTTCAATTTATGTGAACATATTTTTTTTTTAGTCCGTACCAAAAAGAATGACCCCTTTCCTTATTTGAAAACAATTTACCTTTATGCAATGATTTATAACCACATAAAATAAAAGTGCCTCATTTTACACCACAAGATCAAAAGTCTTCTCTTTTTTCTTAAACTCCGTGTCCAGTCAAAAGGTTCACATAAATTGAAACGGAGAGAGTAATATATATTGAATAAATTTTGTAAGATTTTTTTTTTACTTATTTTAAGTTTGAACACCCTTGAAAAGATTCCTGGCCTCACTAATAAAAGCCTATATATTCCCATTACATACCCTTAGACTAAGGTCTCTTCTTGACATATACCTTGGCACCTTGCTGCTTTTAATAAAATTTTCTCCTTTTATAATTTTACCATATTCACTTTGCTGGTTCGAGTAACTTGAATTTGTGCCAGATAGGTTTCTTTCTATCTTTTCTAACCGCAAAAGTTTGGTTCAAACAGAACTAGAAAAGGATGGGCTGTGCAGAGATGTATTATGTTGTGAGAATTATGCGAAAAATTTATAAATGGCCAGTTTTGCGACCGGTCAATCAAATTTAGCCACCTAATAAAGGTCAATGATATTTAGCCACTAAATTAGAATGCTTACAATTCATTGGCTAAAATACCCCTACTCTCTATATTAAATTTACGCGACTTGACCTCGTGTTCTTCTTTATAAGAATCTTGCGGCGTCAATCTATAAATCAAAGTAAGCTCTCTTAATTATTTTTCTCATTATTTGAATTTGTCTTCTCGGAATTTCTTCTTCGATCACAGACTTAATTGTGATATTCTACGATTCTTCTCATTTATAATTCAAACCAGAAAATTCAATATATCAGTAAAATTACTGACTGAAGTAAGTTTCAAATTATTCTTTAGATTCTTCGAATTTTTTGTTTGATCTTAATGCTTTAATCTGTGTTAATCTCGTATTTTTGCAATGCGTTAATCTGTGCTTAATTTTATTATATATCTTCATGTTTGTAATTCAGACTACATTTTTCAAAACCACAAAAATACCATAAAATCGTGCAGAATATAACGCTGGTGTAATTTGCTGGACTTTTGCAAATTAATATCTAAAGCGGAGAAACTTCTAGCTTATTATACTGGAAATAGATCATAAAATGGTTTTACAGTGATTGATTACAAAAATGAACAAAACACAAGTACAATACGCTGGAGCTTTTTATATTAATATATAAAAATCATAAAACTCCAATGTATTATATTAAAAGTATCTTTCATTCAAACTACTATAAAAAATTATAAAAAAAGGTTTATATATGTGTAATCTATAAAGTGTGCACCATAATATAGTACAAAATTTAATACCAGTATAATATGCTGGAGATTTTTGAATTAATATGAAAAAGTTAGATTCTTCCAGCTTATTATACTGGACGTTTGTAAATAAAATGGTATAGAACAAAATACTAGTATAAAATACTGGACATTTGTTAATTTAATATGTAAAACTTAGACAATTCCAGTAGATTATACTGAAAATATCTGTAACTCAAACTAGAAGAAATAGCTCTAAATAATCAAATGTCAACGATATACTGGAAGTATCTGTGATTCAAATAAGAAGAACACATCTAAAATTTTAAGTTTCCCATAATTTCTTGATTGAAACGATAGACTTTTCTGGTTATATATATGTGAAATCAACAAAGTCTGCAGAATAAAATGATACAAAAATTTATTTCCAGTATAATATGCTGGAGAGTTTTTAATTAATATCAAAATCTAAGATTCTTCCAGCTTATTATACTGAGAGTATCTGTGATTGAAATAAGAACACACATTCGCATAATTTCTTTGAAAAAATACAAGTATAATATACTGGAGCTTTATGATTTAATATGAAAAACTCATGAAACTCCAATGTATTATACTGGAAGTATGTTTCATCCAAATTACAATAAAAAATTATAAATAAAATGGTATGGAACAAAACACCTGTCACGACCCCAATCCCGATCGCGATGGCACCCAACACAACTGCTAGGCAAGCCCGACCATTTACACTCTCAAACCGAGCATGAAGATCAAAACCAATTATTTGGATACCATTAACAACATTAAAGTGTAAAGTATAAACTGCTAGATATAAATAAGCTGAATACCACGATAATACGAAATAAACTCCCAAAGACCTGGGGGTCATGAGTCTAGAGCCTCTAACAATACATTATGACAAGACTCCAATTAATACAATATCTCAAAATTACGGAAAAAATAATATAAGGGATAGGGGAGGAGTTGGGTCCTGCGGACGTCAAGCAGCTACCTCGACAACTCCGGATAAACTCTGAAATCAGCAAAAGCTCAGCTAAACTCCCGGGATACCTGGATCTGCACACAATGGTGCAGGGAGTAAAGTGAGTACTTCCAACTCAGTGGTAATAGACATATATAATGACTGAAAATAAGAAATCTCGAAATACCACAATGCAAAGCTATAACCAATACTCCTACACATTTAACAGTGTAATAACAATAATTAATGACAGATAACACAGGCATGTATAGATGTATGAATGCAATGCAATGCACATGACCGCTGCAGCGCACAGCCCGATCCATTTGGGTACCCGCGCTCACTGTAAGGGTTCAGACTCCGGAGGGGATCCTACAGCCCAAGCGCAATGACATAGTAGCATTCACTGCGGCGTGCAGCCCGGTCAACAATCAGTCCATATATATATATATATGCATGCAAGCCACACGGGCACAATCAAGTTTACCATTTTCAGTTCCATTTAACAGGTATTATAGTTTAAGTGATTAAAACCTTAGAAGATTGCTAATCATTTCTAGACAGTATTTAACTCAGAACTGATATCATGAAAACATGCTCAATTTCATGGCAACAGTGATAATAATCCCCACGGGATCCAAATAACCGGCATATAGTCCAAATATATCCATAACCATCCAATTAGGAGGTTTACCAGCTAATTTCTAGCCAATAACACAGTACGAACATCATTCGGTAGGACTAAGCCATAGTCCCCAATCACAATCGACCCTGCACTCACCGTAGAGTACGTGTCTCGCCTCAATATAGCGTCACAGTGTGATATACCAGGGTTTCAAACCCTCAGGTCATCATCTACATCCATTACCCACCTCAAGCCTACCACAAAACTAGTCCGCCATGCCTATTCCTCTCGAATTCACCTCCTCGCGCGTCGAATCTAGTAAAAAGCACAACGAATACATTACTATATGCTAAACATAACCCAATCGAAATTACTCGAAAAATACAAAAAATCACGAAGTTGGCAAAACTCGAGCCCCGGGCCCATTTCTCGAAAAATTCCAAAATTTACATCACTGGATTCCTCGTCTCGCCACGAGTCTATACATCTCAAATTTATCAAAATCGGGGTCCATTTGACCCCTCAAATTCCAAGTTTACTCTTTCTTAGGTTTCAAGCTCTAACCACAATTTTAGCCCTTAAATCCTTGAATTTCAGTGATTAAATCAATATTTTTACACCATACTAACATATTCTGAGTCCAAATATTCATACCTAATGATATCCCTTCGAATCCTCTTCAAAATCGCCCAAAAATCGCCTCTCGTTCGAAGTCCAAATCATTTTCTTATTTCTGAAATTCGCGAACACTGGTTCATTAAAATCCTTCAGCGATTTTCGATTATGCGGTTCCCATAACCGCTTCTGCGGTATCGCTTCCGCGCCCAATTATCCGCTTCTACGGTTTTTCACTTAGTTTTCCACGACCGCTTCTGCGACACAGAAACTCGCTTCTGCGGATCCCTAAGTCCGCTTCTGCGGTCAATACTCCGCTCCGGTGTCTCCGCTTATGCCGACCATGTTCCGCTTCTGCGGAACTTCACCACCCAAGCAAAAACTCGCTTCTGCGCTCCTTCATCCGCTTTTGCGGAACCGCTTCCGCGGTCCATTTCCGCAGAAGCGAAAATACCAGCTGATAGCAAAACACACCTGAAGCCAAATTCAAAAACTTCTCGTTTTAACACCCGTTCTCACCCCGAGGCCCCCGGTACCTCAACCAAAAACACCAACATATCTAACAAACTTATTCAAACTTGTTCCAATCATTTAAACACTATCGTTAACATCAAAATCATCAAATTTCACCAAATCAAAGCCTAAGTTCTTCAAGAACTTCCGAAATGCACTTTCGATCAAAAACCCGACCAAACGATGTCCGAATGACCTGAAAGTTTGCTGACATATCCAAAATCACCTAACGGAGCTACTGCAACTCTCGGCATTCCATTCCGACCCTCGGATCAAAATCTCACCTATCAACCGGAATTCGCCAAAATTCCTACTTTGCCAATTCAAGCCTAATTCTACACCAGAACTCCAAATTCAATTCCGATTTCACTCCTAAGTCACAAATCATCCCCCGAAGCTAACCAAAATCATCGGAATTCACATCCCAGCCTTCTAATCACATAGTCAACTTTCGGTTGACTTTTTTAAAACAAGCTTTCTTCTAAGAGACTAAGTGTCTCATTTCCAACTTAAACCAACTCAATTCTATCCGATTCATTCAAATACTGATATTGAAGCATAGAACAACAAAATATGGGGAAAATGGGGCGGGTCATCACATCCTCCCCAACTTAAACAAACGCTCGTCCTCGAGCGTGCCTAGAGTTGTCCTAGAAGCCAACCAATAGCTAAATGACCTTATCAAGCATATACCCGGGGTGGTCCCTCGTCACCCTATCTTACATAGGTCCGATAATACAACTTGGCTGAAATTACCCAATCCAGTCTATCCCATAATTCACAGAACTACTTTTTTACTTGTGAAACCATCAATACGATCAAACCTCGCACCTATACTTGAATAGTCCCGAACCAGCTGTAATAACCCATACTTGCAACCTCAATGAAATCACATGACATACCACATAATCTAGCACCTGAAATGATAACTTCTATTCACAGCAGCTGTCCACAACAACCATATACCGATAGAAACCTCTCAATAACTAAAGCCCCATTCCAACACTTCATATCCTATCAATGATAATTAAACACAGAGCAAACCGTAACCATTTCTCAGATCAACCATTCATAAAACCACTCCCTTTTGACTAATAGCACAGCAAATTTCCGAAATCATACTCAAAATCAGAACCTCACGTCAATATTCAGAATAAACTCGAACCTTGATATTATTCTTCCAACAAGATGTAATCAAATCTGTTCGTGTCCATTAATGACTCCACGATCACCTCGTATTCAACGCACCACTCGGGTGATATGACAACTCATCACAGGCCTAAGCCACAACTTGCATAACCCACGCACCAATGATGGGCGGTCTGAACATACTCAAATCATGACAAATGACTCAAACAAAAGAGCTGTAACTCAAATTCCTTAGTACCATCACAACACAAGTCTGGGACCCCGTCCTACATCATAGAAATAGAATACTTGTATCTACCCCAAAGGGTCTAATCTCCACGTAGCCTCGCTACAATGCGCGATCTTTTCCAAACACTATTACACATGAAGTACCTCAAGTCGCTATGCTCAAAATAGACAGCCACACACAGACTGGTGTCTGAAACCAAGCAATCCATCACACTCACGGTGAAGCAAGTAATATACACCCTTCAATCCTAAAAGGAATTCATCGATGCGCCATTCGCCGAGCAATACCCAATACAGACTTTCTTTAGAAACCAGGAAGCAAGACATACCAAGTAACATATTAAACACTATTCTCAACATCACACTGTTGCGGCGTGCAACCCGATCCAGATAACATACCCATGGCGGCGTGCCACCC
>MU745222.1:5168-20293 GCA_026770625.1 Nicotiana glauca
TAAACGCTAGGCAAACTGTAGGTTAATATTCATTTCGTAACCAGTTTAATCAAAATAATATTTCTTTCATCAGGACATAGAAAATCTGCCTATAGGGTTTAATGCTTTATCATCTTGCAAATCATTAGAAACCCTGTCTATAGGATTTAATATTCATGTAAGAAGTTGCATATAGAAACCATGTCTGTAGGAAATGCATATGTGTTAGGCAAAATTATAGGATAACCACACCTGCCATCCATTTACCCACTCTGTAATAAGTTCTAAAATCCAGAACAAGTCTGTCTCGCTTAATCTATTTAAGTAATAATAACTGGGTAACTGGATTTAACGTTTCAATGTCAAGTTTTCAATATAAGACTCTTATGAGCCTGCAATGCTTTTAAAATTTCTGCAAATTTGTCCGAAGCAATTCTTGTAAATTTTCAAATCATCTCTTGAATCTATCTTTCAAAATAGTCTTTTAACTCACTCTTTCTTTTAAGGTATTTTCACTTTCAAAACTCCTCTTCACAAGTCTACTATATTTTCACTCAAACAAATATGCTGATTTCAAAGTCATTTTAGAACTTCTGCAACTTTCAACTTTCTGTTTTAACTCTTCTGCATTAGGCTCTTGTTTGAAATCAATGTTTTCTGAATAACTTGTTTAAAATACTTCAATCTCTGACAATTGGATCTGAGTTGCCTAATGCAGACTTTTTATCTAATTCTATGTGTTAAACTAGTCCGTCAGCCGCTTCAGTTTTAATTTAAAGACCAAACCAGTATGTGAAAGGCATGCTAAACTATATGCTATATGACTTACAGGATTTTATGTGAGCCTTGCATGTTTGTTTGTCAATCCCCTTATTTGCTATTTGTTTTTGTTGTCGCTACTAGCATTTTGTCCTTTTAAAACCCCATATATGCCTCTACCCCTTTCTTTCCCTTTAGGATTAGAAGTCCTAATACCCGAGGACTGATAGGTTGGGACGAGTATTAGCATTCAATAAGTAAATGAGACTAATCGCGTTTAATACCTTAATGGGGTGGGAAAGGTAGAATATGGATATGATGACCGGTGCGCTAATATCTCGTGCGACCCCACTTTGAGGAGTGATTGCTCGATATTGTACCGATGTGATCCATATTGTATTTAAACCTAGGACCTCTTTCCCCATTTCTTTACTTGTATAATTTTTTTTTTCTTAAATTTATGTTCCAATTAATCCCTCTCTTTTAAAATCACTTATGTCCTTTCCCTTCCTTTTCTAAAATTTTAAATTTTGTCTGTAACTACTATATGCAAATTTTATGTGTTCTTAAAGTTACAACTGAGCATGGCGGGGAACCACACAAGTGGATCTTGAGGGGTGCCTAACACGTTCCCCTCGAGATAATCTCAAGCCTTACCCGAACTCTGGTTTTTCTTTCAAAAATCTTCTTCTTTTTTTAAAGTGTCCTAATGTACTATAATCATTAGGTGGCGACTCTTCAAATTCCATAACCCGATTCCTCAAAAGGGAATGAGAGTTGTTTTGTCCATAATGTCGTAAACCCGATTTCGCCTTAGAAAAAGGGGGGCGTCGACAGCAGCATATGCGGTCCTTGGCCTGGTTAGCTGAGCTTGCAGATGTGGACCCTTTCTCGCAACTGCGGCCCTGCATTTGTGTTTTCTTGACCGCAGATGCGGAAGTCCTGGCAGAATCATATAAATCGACGGTTTGGTCATTTCTTCATATTTTGAGTTTTAAACTTCGATTTGGGAGCTTCTCTTAGGGTTTTTCAAGAAAATCGATTGGGTAAGTGTTCCTCACCTAGTATTTAATATATTCCATGATTTTATCTTCATTTCTATCATTTGATTTGTGTTTTGAGTTGAGAAAATGGTGAGTTTTTGAAGAAAGATTTCAAAATCAAAAATCATGATTTGGGGGACCAAATGGTATCGAAATTTGATAAATTTTGTATGGTTGAACTCGTATCGGAATGTGTATTTGGTTTTGGTAAAAAAATTTGGGTTCCAAGGTGCGAGCCCGAGGGTCGACTTTTTGATCGATTTTTGGATTTTGTTAAAGATTGAGACTTTATGATCCAGAATAGTTTCTTATGAGTTTTTTTTGTGCTTTGAAGTTAATTTTATTATATTTGAGCCATCCGTTGGTCTTTTTACCCGATAAGTGTATTTTAGAGTATCTGTTTGTCAGCTTTGAGGTAAGTATCTTGCCTATCCTTGTGTGGGGACTTCCCCTTAGAATTTGAGTCTTCTATGTTAACTGTTGTCCGTGTACACAAGATGACAAGTGCGTTCTCAGAATTATTTGTCGATGTTGGCCCTTAGGGTTCTTAGGTCCTTCACAGTTGCTCAGCCTTAAAAAGAGTTTAGATAACATATATCTTAGTTGACTCGCCTTTATTTGGAACTATTTGACTCGTGCTAGCTTCCTTATTGTTGACTTGTATATTGTGGGGTCGTTGCTACATGTTAGTTGTTTTCCTTTGCTGAATTGTTCCTTTTATGCCTAGCATTCTTCACTGTCGTTATTCCTTGTGAACTGGTTCTACCGTTTCTTTGTGATTTAACGTCCTTGAGTTGGTTTACTCGTCGTACCTTGTATTATTGTCACTTTTGTTGTTGTACTTTTTGTGGTGACATACGAGGTTTCTGTCGCGCTATAATTGTTATTTCTATTGGCTACGTTGCATATTTACTTTGGGACTACGGGACAGTATCCCGGTAGATACCCATGTTCTACATATTTACATCGGGACTACGGGACTGTATCCCGGTAGATCCCCCTTTTCTGCATATTTACTTTGGGACTACGGAATAGTATTCTTGAGAGATCCCCTTGTACATTTACGTTTGGGACTACCGGACGGTATCCTGGTAGATCCCTTGTTCTGCATATTTACTTTGGGACTACCGAACGGTATTCTAGGAGATCCTCATACACATTTATGTTTGGGACTACAGGAAGGTATCCCGGTAGATCCTCATGTTCTGTATATTTTCTTTAGGACTACGGAATAATATTTCGGTACATCTACGTGCATATTTACGTTTGGGACTGCGGGACGGTATCATGGGAGATCCCGTGTTATTATCATTGTGTTTTGAGCTGTGCTTTTCATTGATCATATCTCTGTGTAAACATTCTACGTGTTGTACGTTCTTTTCCTTAAGTTTACTAGCTAGTATGAACTATGTTAGGACACTTGCACAAGCATACATGTGGCTAAGCACCCTTATCGTATAAGAGGTTTCCTTAATATTATTGAGTATAGATACACATCGTTGTTTATTCGCCTTTCATGTGAGAATGGCTCTATTTGACACGTGAATTGTCAGTATGATTATAAGGTGTGATGAGGGCAAAGGATGCCAAGTGTTTGGGTCAGGTATTGAGATCCTTTTTTTATGATTATGAGATGAGGTGTCACAGGGTCACTTATCTTCGAAAGATATTTATTTGAAAAGATTATATTGGAATGGTATTTATTTTGAAAGAACTATTTTTGAAAATATTTATGGAGGAAGTATATTTCAAAATATTTCCATCACTTGAAGGATTTGACTAATTAATTGAAGTTTATTGGCTAGGACCTAATGTGAAAACTATCGTATTTGCAATGTTATGACTTTTCTTTACTGTATTTGTGAGTTCGGATTTGGGTTATATTTCTGCTCGCTTTTGTGTGTTCTTAATATGGTGTTCCGGTATTACTTGTTGTTTTCTTTCCTTATTGCAGTTGCCGTATTGTTAGCAACATCGCGTAATCTTTATATAGATATCATGTTCTGTTGTTTATATCCTTATACTTGTTCGGCTTATTAGACCAATAGGTATCTTGACTGTTCCTCGTCACTACTCCACCAAGATTAATCTTGATCCTTACTGGGCACCAATGTAGTGTGCTCATACTATACTTTTGCATATTTTGTTTGTGTAGATGCAGGTATTGTTCGTTAATAATTGTGCGGGTTCTTTCCGAGGAGACTCAAGGTAACCCTGTTGCTATGTTCGCAGGCTTCGGAGTCACCTTCCTATTTTGAATTCACACTGTTGTACTTATTTCCATAAAATCATGTATGGAAGTTATAGTGAAACTCGGTAGAGCTTATGACTTGTATTGCCGGTTCTGGGAAGATGCAATTCTATAATATATTGAGATTGTTAGACTTCTTTATTATGGTTGATATTCAGTAAAGGTTGGGCTTACCTAGTCCCTAAGACTAGGTGCCATCACGAAATCCAACGGAGGGGAAACTGGGTCATGACAGTGTTTTTGTTGTTGTTTGATGTGTTTTGAGGGCTCGACTAAGTTCGTTTTAGGACTTAATGGTATATTTGGTTGAGGTCGCAGGGGCTTCGAATGGATTTCGGGTGGTTAACAGACAAAAATAAGACTTGTTGAAGTTGTAGAATTTTTGGTGTTTCCAGTTGCTGGTTTCCTTCTTCGCATTTTCGAGGGGAGTTTTGCATTCGCGCAGAGGAGTTGAAGGCAGGAGGATATTTGTGCTTCGTGTTTACGAAGTGGGGGCCGCGTTCGCGAAGGTATGTTCAGTAGTGCATCGCGAACGCATGAAAGGTATCGCGTTCGCATAGAGAAAGTAGAGCTGCTGGGACCCCAAGGCTTTGTTCTACACATTCGCGTAATAGAAAACACGTTCGCGAAGTAGTTGTGGAAGCTACGCATTAGTGAGAGGTCACTCACATTCACAAAGTAGGGATTTTTTGTCCGTTATTAATTATTCAACGCGAACATAAGGGGTGGCCGCGTTCGCAAAGAAGAAAATGCCTGGGCAGCAGATTATATTTCAAAATCGAGAGTTTAGCCATTTTTAACATAACCTGGGATAGAGAGCTCAAATTTGGATGAAATTTTGAGAGATTTTCAGAGACATCGATTGGGTAATGATTCGTCACTTATTTGTTATATCCCACTAATCTATCATTAATTCCATCCTTTAATTTTGGGTTTAGATTGAGAAAATAGGGGAAATAGGTAAAGTTCTTCAACCAATTTTTTGAGTTTTAATTTGGATTTTGATATCGGATTCGGATAATTTTGGTGCGAGTGAACTCTTGGGTGAATGGGTGTTCGTGTTTTGTGAATTTTACCCATCCGAGACGTGAGCCCAGATCGACTTTTTGGTGCGATTTTCTAATTTTTTGCTAATATCTTGATTTCCTTAATTAGACTACTTTCTTATAGTTATATTTATGGTATGTAATTGCTTTTTGGCTAGACATGGGCCATTTGGAGTCAGAAAATCGTGAAAAGGCATTCTTACTGATTGATTGAGCTTGGTTCGAGATAAGTGACTTGCCTAACCTTGTGTGGGAAAATCCCCTTAGGATTTGGTATTGTTGTGATACTTTTGTGATATGTGAGCGCTGTGTACGTGAGGTGACGAGTGCATACACGGGCTAATTGTTGTAAAATCCGGGTTTTACTGTGTAATAACCTATTTCATCTTAATTGAGTTATACCGGCATGTGTAGTTATCTTGTTTAGCCTAATATCTCATGTCTACATATCTTAAATGCTTATTTGAACTCTCTGCAGTAAGCTTAATTAATTTCCTGTTTTCTTCTTTATCTGTATCAGTCTTAACTGTAAAATTCTTACTGTTAATTGTTGTATTCATGGGTTTCGAGCTGTGTGTTTACGTTGGGACAACGGGGTTGTACCTCGGGAGATCCCTCTGCACATTTGCTTTTGAGACTACGAGGCGGTACCTTGGGAGATCTCCTTGCACATTTACTTTTGGGACTAATAGACGGTATCTGGGGAGATCCCTTGTTGTTTTATCCCTATGTATTGTGTCGTTATTTTGCTATGGTTTTCTCTTTATTTAATTTTCAACCGCTTATTACACTACGATATTTTTCTGCCTTATTTATTTTATATATATATATATATATATATATATATATATATATATATATATATNAGAGACATCGATTGGGTAATGATTCGTCACTTATTTGTTATATCCCACTAATCTATCATTAATTCCATCCTTTAATTTTGGGTTTAGATTGAGAAAATAGGGGAAATAGGTAAAGTTCTTCAACCAATTTTTTGAGTTTTAATTTGGATTTTGATATCGGATTCGGATAATTTTGGTGCGAGTGAACTCTTGGGTGAATGGGTGTTCGTGTTTTGTGAATTTTACCCATCCGAGACGTGAGCCCAGATCGACTTTTTGGTGCGATTTTCTAATTTTTTGCTAATATCTTGATTTCCTTAATTAGACTACTTTCTTATAGTTATATTTATGGTATGTAATTGCTTTTTGGCTAGACATGGGCCATTTGGAGTCAGAAAATCGTGAAAAGGCATTCTTACTGATTGATTGAGCTTGGTTCGAGATAAGTGACTTGCCTAACCTTGTGTGGGAAAATCCCCTTAGGATTTGGTATTGTTGTGATACTTTTGTGATATGTGAGCGCTGTGTACGTGAGGTGACGAGTGCATACACGGGCTAATTGTTGTAAAATCCGGGTTTTACTGTGTAATAACCTATTTCATCTTAATTGAGTTATACCGGCATGTGTAGTTATCTTGTTTAGCCTAATATCTCATGTCTACATATCTTAAATGCTTATTTGAACTCTCTGCAGTAAGCTTAATTAATTTCCTGTTTTCTTCTTTATCTGTATCAGTCTTAACTGTAAAATTCTTACTGTTAATTGTTGTATTCATGGGTTTCGAGCTGTGTGTTTACGTTGGGACAACGGGGTTGTACCTCGGGAGATCCCTCTGCACATTTGCTTTTGAGACTACGAGGCGGTACCTTGGGAGATCTCCTTGCACATTTACTTTTGGGACTAATAGACGGTATCTGGGGAGATCCCTTGTTGTTTTATCCCTATGTATTGTGTCGTTATTTTGCTATGGTTTTCTCTTTATTTAATTTTCAACCGCTTATTACACTACGATATTTTTCTGCCTTATTTATTTTATATATATATATATATATATATATATATATATATATATATATATCAGTAGGGCCCTGACCTAACATCGTCATTACTCGATCGAGATTAGGCTTGAGACTTACTAGGTATCGTTGTGGTGTCTTTTGCACATGTTTATGTGCAGATTCAGGTACTTCGTATCAGCCCCGTCATCAGTGAGCAGTGAGACTTTGGAGATTTCAAGGTATATCTATCGCTTCAGCAAACCTCGGAGACCCCCTCTATGCCCTCCTATGTCATTTAACTTTCCGTACCACTTTCTTAGACTCTAGTATATAGAGATACTAGTTAGTGTATGGAGATACTAGATTTTCTTCTGTAGCTTGTGACTTATGAGTTTTCGGGTTTTGGGAGTACTGTGTATACTAGAGTGTTGGCTATTGTACATGTAGAGTGGCATTTTTATTAGTTATTTAATTATCTATTGTAGTTAGTTGTTAAATTTTTGCTTTCATTTTCCTTATTCCGCAAATATTAGGCTTACCTAGTCGTAGAGACTAGTTGCCGTCACGACATCTTACGGAGGGAGATTTGGATTGTGATAGTTGGACTGGTTATGAAGGTATTTTTGTAAACAAATAATTCTTTTAGAAATTTTGCAATGATTTAATACATCAAACCAAACAATAAATAAAAAATATGTCAGTTTAACTAATGCAAGCATAACTAATAACATCATTACTTATACTGTATTCAGCATTATTCTTAGCTGGTTTACTTTTTTACCTCCCCTTATATCACTAACAGGATCTACAGTTTTGCATCCCAATCCAAATCGTTAAGTATGCTTAAATATCTATAATTATGTTTACTTTTGTAATTATACATACCTTTATAAATTAAGAAAGCACACAAAAATGAATTGTTTTACCTCCCCAATTTTTATTTTGCTAGAACTAGTTTGATTTTAGGCTTATATTATAAAAATTTACCCATACCCAGTGTTTATACGAAATCAATAAATATATTATAAGTGTTTTTCCCATGAACTTCAAAGGCTTAACCATGATTAATTTTATATGTATTTTCGCATCATTATATCATTTAATTATAATAAGTTACCCCGGATGCGGGTTATTAGGATTTTCCAAAAAACAAAAACACCATAAACATCTCTATGTAATAGATTCCTTTTTTAACAATCTCAAAGGGCTGTTCATCCTCAAATAGCTTCACCGAATCGCCAAATCTTGCGACTTGTTTATACTCCCCCAATTAGATGTAATTCAACTCATCATCTTGATGAAACAACATTTTATTTTCTTTTTAATCGACATAATAGACCAAACCTTTAATGAGTGATAACCCACATTAACCAATTTTCGAACGAAATCTGACTTTATTCTTCTCCAACACGATCAGAGCTCGAACAAGAACTCACTGGAAATGATAGGATGAAGTCGCTAATGGAGAAAAATGCTTTAAAATGATACGTGCAATTAAAAAGAATACATTAATTGAAAAAGAAAAACGTTAGCAAATTGCCTTCACTCCTCTTCTCAAAGTTGTCTAAAATCAAACATTTTTCATGTCACAATCAAAGGAACCGTAAACTGGATCTCTTTCGCTTTGTCTCCTCCACCGAAACAGCAGGAACCGTACAAGAACGAGTCAATTGAATAAGCACAACTGGAAACAGTCAATTGAATACACTTATGCCAAGTTTAAGTGATCATTGAGTGAGTTTAAATATCAAACCGACAGTTAGGGCCAAGATTGAGTGTTTATCTATGTTTCTGCCTTTTAATCATATAACCCATATTTTCAAAAAATTCAAACCAAAACTCATTAACTTCAAATCTCAGATTGGCCCTTGTTGGTCCTTGAATTGGGAGGGGGTGGGTTGGGAATTTCAAACGACCAATCCAATTAAGGAGAATTGATAGAGCAATACTAACAAGAAGTCCAAGGTTCCTTTTATAAGATGAATTAAGGTAATACATAAGAACCAGCAACTACTCATACATCAGACTCAAATACTTAACATTCTTCCTCGAGTCAACTCCAGAAGCAGAAGTAATTTCTCTTCTCCACAATTATCAGGAGAACTTGATGTTCGCGCTGTTATTCACTAAGAAGCCACTGTTCCTCTTGCCATTTCATCCAAAACCATAACTATCCTACGGAGAACACAGAAGACAGTCAAAGTATTTCTGGCTCGAGCAGCAAGCCTAGCTGGTAGTTGTAGCATTCATAGAAGGGGCAGCAATTCCATTGGGATTTGGCTGGTACATTGATTGTGTAGCATGAACAGGGACACTGCTTGAAGTAGGTGGAGCCACTCCACCTGGAACACCTGCAAGGGGGTTCAGTGCAGGAGGAGCTGGAAGAGAACTAGGTTGCATCGGCAAGGATGAAACAGGCGGCACCTGTCCTGCAATTGGTGCAGTTGGAGGAACCGCTGAATAACCTGAAAAGCACATCAGGAAGTTAACATGTATATAATTCAGAATAATCTCATTCTCATTTGACTGTTTTAGTCTAGCCGCTCTTTGCTTTATTCGTAGATGCGACCAGATGCCCATAACATGGAGATGAGACAAAAATAAATTTTACTTTTTATTATGCCACACTAATACCAAAGCATATTAGTTCTCTTTGAAAAAGGATAAGAAAATAGCATATTAGACAAGATGAAATAAGTCAGATCCTCGGTCCATAACTTGCAGCACGTGAAAGTTGAAACAATCTTTAAAGAACTTTTACTGGTACTGGGAAAAATCTCCCAAACTGAAGGAAGTACATCAACCTAAAAGGGAAAAGACATGCTTTACAACAGTAAGTCCATCATAAAATATCCAACAGAAAGATATTATCCCACTCAATTCACAAAATGGAAAACAAAGACTGCCTGATAAATATAGACAAACATGTGCAAAAATACCAAGGAATCACCAAACAATTACATGGATTGGTACCTGGAGGACCAGGAACAGGAATTGGCAAAATGGGAGGCCTGGCACCTGGTACTAATTGTGGAGGCATGGCTCCTGGAACAGGCAGCATAGGGGGTGGTATCATCGGTAGGTGAGGTCGTTGACCAGGGAACGCAGCAAGATGTTGATTATAAGCTGCACCAATTTGCTGGTATGCTGCTGCCTGCCCAAGGCGCTCCTTGATTTTCTGATCTATCAGAATCTGCGTTTGCTCCTCTTCAAACTTCAGATAATAAGACCGTACATTAGCCTGAAACACTTCCTAGTATTAGTGCCATTATAGAGAAGATGACATTCATGTTAGGAGAGAAGATTGTCATAAAAATTACAAAATAGGAAGACACACCTTGTGTTTGTAACCGGCATTATGCTGTTTTCTGACAGAAGGCTGGGAATGTGAAAGGGAAAATGTTAAGAAATCAGACCTCCAAGCAACAAGAAGCACAGAAAGATTTAAACCATTCTAAATCATTTGCACAACAGAATGCAGAACTCCTAGGAGTTGGAAAGATAAAGGTATTGCCATGGAATTACAGATACCATATAAAGTATGCACAATATTAGCATCAAGACATGTTCAGAAAAACGAAAGCGGTAACAGGGATGCTTTCTTTTGTTGGCAGGGTACCAGGCTCGAACTCTTGACCTAGTGGCATGAGGACTCTCTCAACCACTACAAACAAGAATGGCTGGTAACAGGGATGTTGTTGACTTCCCAGTTCAGAAAAAGCAGCCTGGTAACAAGTGATATTTGCTGGATTTTGACAATAGAAGCATCACTCAAACAGAGCAAAGATTTTCAGTCGTGGAACAAGTTACTAATAGTTAAAGCTTAAAATTATGAACACTTTTTTTTATAACCGTGGTATCCGGGCAATTTTGCACACACCTCGACTAATTCCACGGATACCTGCCACCTCCCAACAGCAACAACTACAAGGTAACTCCATTCACCAAGGCTTGGATAAATGGGAAGAAATCACCTAGTATTTTCTGGCTCCACTGGGATTTGAACCTGAGCCTCATGATTCTCATCCACTTCATTGACAACTAGGCCACACCCTTGGGTGCTAAATTATGACAATTCAAAATCAATCAGATTTTATGGATTAACTTTACTCTATATATATTAATTTATCCTCCTACAACTGTTCCAAAATGCTGATCGCTATCTCATTTAGTTTCACCTCTACAGTCATCAAGGTATAGCTTCCAGCCAGTGTGCAGTCCACATCAGAAGAGTTCTTTTTTTTTTTTTTTTTTTTTTATCTGCAAGCGTCGATAGTCCGACTTGAACCCACGCCCCCTTTGTCCATATCAAATGAGTTCTTCTACATATTTTCATTTTTTAGTTCTGCAATTTTATTCTTCACAAGGTTTATACTTCCTAATTTTTTTTATAACCTGCTGTCCAGGCCTACTTGCACATAACTCGACTAATTCACGGGGTATGTGCTACCTCCTACCAGCACAGATACCGAAAAACTCTGTCAACCAAGGCTTAGACAGATGGGAGAACTCCTTCCTAATTCAATAGTCGGTATCTTCTTTTCTCAACAAGAGATAAGTTTAATAATGGGCATATTCTTGTCTTTCCAAAAGACTTTCTAAACCACCTATCAATCTTATCCCTTTTTTGTTTTTTTTTTCCTGGGATGAATTAAACCAGCTACCAATCTTTTTCTTAGTCCTTCTTTCTTATATGAAAATATGAATTGCCTCACAATTATTGATCCTCTTGTGCGATAACAAAATAATACTTTCCTATTCGCTTGTGGTTCACAGCCTTGAATCACCCATATTAAAAAGTCAATGGGATTTTCCACCTGACTCAAGAAAATTGTATAGTTGATCTTCCATTTCATCTAATAAACAATATGTAGGCTCGTTGTTCCAACTCCTAGTTCTGCGATGTCATCTATTCTTTACATTCAATTTTCTAAATCAGTGATTTTTAGGATTCTTCTCTGGATATTTTTAACTCAGTTCAATAACTTCAATTTTTCCATCCAAATAGTTAAAGGAACACTGATTGAGAAAGTACTAAAAGGAAATAGGGCCTATGCTGTATGCACCACTTTAATTAGAATCTTACAATTAATCTTCAGCTTTAGTACCAGATTAGTACATCAGTTCTGACTAAAAGGCAGCCCCAGAATTACAAGGATCAAAGAGTAACTGCTTCTTGAATATCATGCCAATATCCGTCTTGTTCTGCACCAAAATGTTTCATCCAAACCCTTGCCTTGACTGGTTTAACAGCACATTCCCAGTATGAAGTCAAAATCAGTTCGGTGTTTTAGTATACATAATCTTTCTAAAGTCGTAAGAGTAACAACTTTGCTTTACTTGACTTCGATATGACAAAAGCTCCCAAAGAAACTTGACGGATAAATCCTTTGGCACGTCCTACCAAGAGAAACAGAATGGCACATCGAGATTTAAAAACTTCATACCCTTTCATCCTACAGTGCAACATTACTTCCGAGTTGGATTAAGAGGCCCACTCAACAGGGACATAACTGTAAACTAATTTAGGAAGCAATTAAGAAGAATTACGACACAGAATGATGTTGTATCATGTGCAAGTTGATAATACTCAGATCCATGGGTATGAACCATAGTAATACAGCATTAATTGTAAAAGGAGCTTGATGGCCTCAGACTTCCAGGAGATGATTTACACGTCCACTGAAATGAATACGGCAAGAGGTAAATCAATTACCAATCACTTTATTTTACAGGCAATCCAAATAATCCCAATGTTCATAATGATATATCAAGTTCTCCGTTCTCATCCAAAAAAATTTTTTTTTTTTGGCAATCCGCTAGGCAAGTGCCTAGGGCTAAATTTTTTTATTAATAACAGAAAAGAAAATACAACAATTAGGAAAAGTACAAATAAGGGGGGACAATAGCATCGGTGTTATCGCCTATATGCCTTGGCTATATAATTACTCCTCTGCGCCTCACATTGCATATGGCAGCCTCATGTAGAGGATTGATGGAGTAGCTGCCTGCAACGTCTCACGAGGGCATATAATCTCATAACCGTGTGGATTTTTCCAGAGGCATAGGAAAAATGCAACACAAACCGGGCTAAACCTTACCTTACTAATCCTATTGAGGCCAATCCTATTGAGGCCAAAAAAATGAATCAGCGTCTCTATCCTCACAAGGTAGGGGTAAGGTCTGCCTACACATTACCCTCCCCAGACCCCACGGTGTGGGATAATACTGGGTACGTTGTTGTTGTTGTTCTCATCCAAAATAATATTCACCTCTTCTATATAGGAATCCATTCTCTTTCCTCTCCAACATATAACTTGAAAGTCAGTGTTGCAGATCTCATTTACGTCCAAGTGATATTAATTTTAGCTTTCCTTAACATTGTAATAGATAACACACATGCAATGGTAAATTCAAGACAAACCCTCAGAGAGTGTCCTGCATGTCTAAATTACAGTAAAATTTTAACATGTCACTATTCTTTTCTGCCTTTCTAGAAGGATTCCCTAATAAACAATAAAAGAGTTGCTGATACCTACTAAATTGTTTCTCAACAAAGTATTTCTCTTTTTACATATGCGAAGGTGCTTATAACAATCCATAAATACAGCTCTCAAGTTTCAACAGACTATGTCAACTCAGATACAAACATTCAGTTTGGAGTGAAAAGTGTAATTAGCTGGATGATGCCCCAGTAGTTATTAAACATAACGGACGTTAAATGAATAACATAAGTACACATTTTACCAATTTGATATTCTAATGAGATAGAGTATCATATTATAGAGCAAAATGGTTTGAAAGTTAAATCAACATATATCCAACCTTATTAAAAAATCACATTGGCATTACAACAGAAATAGAAATTATCATAAACTTAATTCACACTGAAGCATACTAATACATAGGGAAACGCACACAAAGAAAAAAGAATCATAAAACTCACGGAATCATGTGTCAAGTAAGTGTCGCAATAGTCACAGTAATACCTGAAAAATGACATAAATGATCAATAATTAAACAAAACCGAAATAATGAGCATAAACAGAAAATAATTGAAAATTAGTCTGCATACCGAGGCATTGGATAAAAGAAAGGACAGAACTTCGTAACTCAAGAAGTTACTTTGACAATGTAACATTCGAATTTTGCGTTAAAAAAATCGCCGGAAATATTGTGGAGAATGGTTACCGATTTGAACTCAAACTCATCGGATGGTAGCAGTATTGGATAGAAAATGCTAATTGAAAGATGAATGCACGAAAAATGTTACTGGATTGGAGCCTAGAAGGTTCTAGTAGAGACCATCCCTCGCCTGTTCAAGGGCAGCCCACTTATAGTATGAACTATGAAGAAATAAGAAAGCCCATTTAGGGGAGAAATTCAAAAATAGCCAGATTTACCGCTGGTCGTTGAAAAATAGCCAAGTTTCAAAAGTCATCGAAATTTAGCCACTTTAAATCTGAACAAAAATACTGTTCAAAATCCGGAAAAATACGCCCGCAAATTTTACGGGAGTTCCAGGATAACTATGCTGGAATATGCTTGAACTCCCGCAAATTTTACGGGAGTTCCAGCAAGTATACTTGTTCAGTATAATATACTGGAGTTTGGAGCACTGGTGCTCCAGTCTCCCGCAAATTTTACAGGAGTTCGCAAAGTATATCGGTCCAGCATAATATGCTAGAATTCGTACACAAATGCACCAGAACTCTCGTATATTATACTGGACCGGTCCCTGTTGCATCAAAATAGTGGCTATTTTTCATTGACTTGGTAAACGCTGGCTATTTTTCATTGACCAGTGTGAAAACTGGATATACCATAATATTTTAACCCCATTTAGTGAAGAAAAAGGGTTATTGACAGAAATGGCCCTATATGGGCTGCCCTTTAAATATTGTCCTTATTTTCTTTTTAGAGATTTTTTCCTGATTATACCATATATGAAACATTATTATCAAATATGTGCATAGTATGTATATTACCCGCCCAGTCCACAGTTTATCTACAATTTATAAACCATTCGTTATTTAGGCAGAATCTGCCATTTTTAGCGCATGAAAAATCAACCATAGAATCTAGGATTGATTTATTCCACATTAAATTCAAAATTTGAAACAGAAACGAGATCTCGAAGCTGCGTAATTTTGAAACGGAAAGGAGATTTCTGTTCTTCATCTTCATCTGTTCTTCCATATAT
>MU745225.1:2382-20252 GCA_026770625.1 Nicotiana glauca
TTCTTATATTTTGGTATTTTCTTATTAATACACAAATGTATTTCGTTTTAATTTTCTTTACACTGGTATTTCTACACAATGATCAACCAAAAAAATTTTTTTTGTATTTTATTTCGGAATTAATTGCTTGGGGTAAAAATCACGTGATCACAATAGTTCCTAAGAGTTTTTTTACCAGCAAATAATACCAAATAGTTTTCTCAAAGTACAAAATCTTGCTTCTAGCAAAGGCTTAGTGAAAATATCGGCCAATTGGGCAGCGGTACCAACAAAAGCTATTTCTATATCACCTTTAAGGACATGATATCTAATAAAATGATGCTTAATATCTATATGATTAGCTCTAATATGATGAACAGGATTCTTTGAAAGACAAATAACACTAGAATTCTCACAAAAAAATTGTATAGGTTTAAACGAAAGTTCATAGTCACCCAGCTGATGGGACATCCACAGAAGTTGTGCACAACATTGTCCAATTGCAATGTACTCAGCTTCTGTAGTGGATAAGGCGACTAATGCTTGCTTTTTGCTATTCCAGGATATTAGAGCTTTTCCTAGTAATTGACAAGTGCCACTTGTGCTTTTTCCATCTTATTTATCACCTGCAAGATCAAAATATGAAAAACCTTCATATTTAAAAGAGTTAGAGCGAGGATACCATAAACCATGAGATATTGTTCCAATGAGATATCGAATGATTCTCTTCACAGCAGTCAGATGTGACTCCTTGGGAGCCGACTGAAACCTGGTGCATTTACACACGCTAAATATAATATCTGGTCGACTTGCTATTAGATATATTAGGGATCGAATCATTACTCTGTATTTGGTTTCATCGACTGGAGTGCCATGTTCATCTTTATCCAAATTTGCAGCAGGGCTCATAGGAGTCCCATTTGACTTAGCATTGCTCATGCCAAATTTTTGAATTAACTCTTTCGTATATTTAGTCTGACAAATAAAGGTTCCTTCTTCGGTTTGTTGAATTTGTAGCCCAAGAAAGAATGTGAGTTCTCCTATCATGCTCATTTAAACTCGCTTTGCATAAGTCTTGGATATTCCTTGCACATAAGAGGGTTAGCACTTCCGAAAATAATGTCATCAACATAAATTTAAATAATAAGATTATCTTTTGTTGATCATTTAATGAACAAAGTAGTGTCTATCTTACCTCTGGTAAAACCATGATCAATAAGAAAAGTACTCAATCTATCATACCAGGCATGTGGAGCTTGTTTCAAACCATATAATGCTTTGGAAAGCTTGTATACATGATATGGAAATTTTGAGTCCTCAAAGCCTGAGAGCTGTTTTACAAAGACTTCTTCTTCGATGAATCCATTCAAAAAGGCAATTTTGACATCCATTTGAAATATCCTAAACCCTTTAAAACATGCGTATGCCAAGAGAATTCGTATAGATTCCAACCGAGCTACTGGGGCAAAAGTTTCATCATAGTAAACTCCTTCTTGATGTGAATAACCCTAAGCCACTAATCTTGCCTTGTTTCTTACGACTTTTCCCATCTCGTTCAATTTGTTTTTGAATACCTATTTCGTTCTGATTACGGACACATTGTCAGGTTTGGGTATTAATTTTCATACTTGATTCTTGCTGAATTGATCTAATTCTTCTTGCATGGCTTGCACCCAGCTTGAGTCCTTCAGTGCTTCCTCCACCTTTTTGGGCTCAACTTGAGAGGTTAATGCAATGTTTGCTTTCTTTTTGAGAGCAGCCCTAGTTTTTATTCCTTCATTTGGATCACCTATAATGTATCTCTGAGGATATTCAAGTTCGCTTCTCCATTCATTTAGTCGAACGGTATTTGTAATTGACTCTACTAGTTGGTCTGGAGTATTGTTGCTGTTTTCTATAGTTGACCCAATCATGCTTATCGTGTTAGTCGATTCCAGTGTTTTTCCATTTTCCTGAGCTCCTTGAGCTTGCTCTTCATCACCTGCAGTTGTTCCTTTCTCTACCAAGGAGTTATTTTCATCGAATATAACATGTAAGGATTCTTCTACACATAGAGTGCGTTTATTAAAAACTCTAAAAGATCTGCTATTTAATGAATGACCCAGAAAAATACCTTCATCACTTCTTGGATCAAACTTTCCAAGATTGTCCTTACCATTATTGTGAATAAAGCATTTGCTTCTAAAGGGATGAAAATAACTGATATTTGGACGTTTACCTTTCCAGAGTTCATAGGGTTTTTTTTCAGAATTGGCCTTAAGAGGCAACGATTGAGAATGTGATACACAGTACTTACGCCTTCTGCCTAGAAATGATTTGGCAATGAGTGTTCAAGTAGCATGGTTCTTGTCTTGTCTTGGAGGGTTCTGTTCTTTCTTTCTACAACTCCATTTTGCTGTGGTGAGCGTGGTGCAGAGAAATTGTGAGTGTACCTTGATCATTACAGAAATCCTCAAAAGCTCTACTTTCAAATTCTCCTCCATGGTCACTCTGAATTTTTGAGATTAGATATCCTTTTTCTCTTCCAATCCTTTTGCAGAAAACTTCAAAATTTCTTTAGGCTTCGTCCTTATGAGACAAGAAAATCACCCAAGTGAAATGTGAAAAGTCATCAACAAAAACAAAAGCATATTTCTTACCTCCTAAGCTAGCAGTTCTAGTAGGTCCGAATAAATCCATGTGAAGTAATTGAAGATGTTTTGAAGTAGACACAATATCTTTATTTTTGAAAGAGTTTCCAGTTTGCTTACCTATTTGGCATGCATCACAAATGTGAGTTCTAGAAAAATTCAGTTTAGGTAAGCTAATAACTAAATCATGTTTGGACAGTTTCTCAATTAAATGCATGCTTGCGTGGCCAAGTCTTCTGTGCCATAACCAGGGGTTATCAGAAATAGAGGTTAAGCAGATGTGACCATTTATATTTTTGAATCCATCAAGGATATAAACATTTCCATACTTCTTTCCATGAAGGATTGTCTTACACCATTCGTCTTTAATAGCACAACCTGTTCTTTTAAATTTTACCTCATAGACTCGCAGAGTTGACTTATACTTAGGAGATTGTAGTTTAGGCCATCAACAAGATATACTTCTGTAATATCGCAATTGTTGTTGAAGGGAATTGTTCCAATGCCAACTATTTTGCCCCTTGAATCGTCTCCAAATCTTACACTTCCTCCATCAATCTTTGTAACTTCTTTGAACAGATTTTTACCTGTCATGTGGCTGGAAAACGCACTATCTAGATACCATTTTCCTTTGTGTCTTATTCTGTGGTGTTCCTACAAAACAAGATGATCACTTTCTTTTAGGTACCCAAGCTTGCTTGGGTCCTGGAGAGTTAGTGTTGCTAGGTTCATGATTTTTTGGCTTCCAAAACCATCCTGACATATTAGATTTTTGAAAGTGACAATTGGAATATTTATGCCCACTTTTATTACATTAATGAAATTTGGCTCCAGACCTACTTTCAGGTCTCTCATAGGTGTTGGAACTAACTGATATAGAGTTAGCTGGTATCTTCCCAGTTGACTTGTAAGTCATCTGGTCCAACCAACTGGTTGATTTGTTTCTGACTAGTTCCTTTCTAGTTGACTTGTAAGTCGTCTGGTTTGACTGACAGAGCTTTGACCAGTAGATTTGCACAAGCTGTTAAGCTACATTTGCAATTCCTCAAACTCTTCTTGAAGTACATCCTTTTCGATTTCACATACTTCATGTTTGATTTTCTAGTTTTTGATTTCCTTAGTGAGTCTCCTAAGTTCATTCATCATTCTTTGAGGCTCCTTTGGTAGAGTCAAGAATATCTTGCAATTCATTACATCTTTCACAATCATAAGATCTTGCCTCGCTAGTTTCACCTCGTGCCATGAAGCAGTTTTCATCATCTGAATCATCTTCATCTGTCCAGCACCCTGTGGTTTTGTTTATTTCATTTTCCAGAATATTCATAAAGAAAAGGTTTTCTATTTCTTCATGGCCTGATTCATCCTCATTGCTCCAGCTTCCAAAGGATTTGTTTTTGTTAAAGCCTCTAGATATCTTCCTTTTTAGTTCGGGACATTCAGCTTGAATGTGCCCAAATTTTCCTTATTCGTAGCATTTGCCATCGTTCTTGTCTTGTTCGTTGTATTGCCTAGATCGTCTTGGAGGAAATCTACCTTTCCATGTATTTCTGTATATTCTCATTAGTCCATCCATGTTCCTAGACATCATAGCAATTTCTTCTTGTAGAGCTTCAGGATCATTAGTTTCGTTTTCGGCCGATTCAGTAGATGCTTTAAATGCAACTGTTTTCTTTTTCTCTTCTTGATTTTTCTTTTTCAGATGGGTCCTTTCAAAAGCAATGAGTTCTCCTCACAATTCATCATAGGATAATTTATTTAGGTCTTGAGGTTCCAGCATGACCACTTTGGTCTGCCAAGTGGTTGGCAAACTTCTAAGAATATTTCTAACTTGATCACCACTGGTGTAGGTCTTACCAAAAGCTTTTAAGTCACTGATTATCTTACTAAATCTAGCAAACATCTCCTCAATAGATTCTCCTTCTTTCATTGAGAAAAGTTCATAGTCATGAACTAGCATGTTGATATGAGCTTCCTTTACTTTGCTGGTTCCTTCATAAGTGACTTCAAGTTTGTCCCACATCTCTTTGGCTGTATCACAACTTAATATTTTTTCATATTCTTCACCACTTATAGCATTGTGAAGTAGATTCCTTGCCTTGTTGTTTACTTGAACAGTTTCCAGTTGTTCCTATGAGTATGAATCTATGTCATCAGGATCAGTAAGTGGTGGGGTGCTAGCGGGTAGTAGATTATTTCCCTTCTTGATGACTCTCCATACTTTAACATCGTATGCTTTGGTAAAGATTTCCATCTGTACCTTCCAGTGAGAGAAGTGTTGTCCATTGAAGTATGGTGGTCTAACTTGGGAAGTTCCTTCCTGAAAGAGAGCTCCTATGATAACCTGATTTGCCATGATCGTTTCTCACAAGCTGTTAAGCAAAAGATAAAATATGAGACAAGCTCTGATACCAATTAAAAGTACAAGAGGGGGGTGAATTGTAAATTATTTAAAATACTTCACGTATAAGTTGACTTATAACTAGAGTAGTCAACTGGATAAAATAAGTAAGCAGGTATAATTGAAATGCAGAAAGTAATTTGTAGGAATTGAAGATACCGGGATTTTATACTAGTTCGGATTCAATGTGAATCCTAATCCAGTCCCCTTGGGTTGCAAGGGAGTTCTCTTCTACCAAATGAATTTGTTTCGAGTACAGATGTGATGGATATCGCTTAGTTCTTCTAGCACTCGTTTGATACAATGCCTCACCAGTTGTGTACCCTCTTTCTATCCCTGACTTGTTACATAACATATTTAAGTAAACTACTATGCTTGTTTGGAGTAGACTGATGGGAGTATTTTGGTTCGATCAAAGTATATTATACAAGGGTTTACACAGGAGTATTTATACTATAATGGATGATGGAGGCTTGTCAACCCAAGGGATTTGATCCTTGGAAAGAATTGATTCTTTCCAAGAATAAGGAGTAAGCGAATGGCTCCATTTGATCTTCTTTCCTTTGGCAGAGGATGGAGTGCAAGATATTTCTTAATTGATGGATCTTCCAACTACGTTCACTTTCCAGATCTCCTTTTATTCTTCCTTGATTCTGTCTTGAATATTTTAACTTCGTTGATCCCTGATCTCCTGCCTTGATTGATCTGGTTCCGTTAATTATGCTACTGCTGATTGAAGGAAGATATGATATCCCAGAGTTACGAAGTTAATCCTGATTTGCTGCGGAATATTTATTTATTTCCTTACAAATCTTTTGCAATTGAATTTTTCCTTGTTCGTTATGAATTATCTCGGCAATTCTTCTTTACTTGTTTTGAGTTCCTGCATATGTATATTAATTGCATCATTAAAACATGATCTAACAATCTCCCCCTTTTTGATGATGGCAAAATAATATATTGTGCAAAGAAGTAAACCTCAATTGACTTCCCTGTACTGTATTAGTCGACTTGACTCCCCCTTAATGTATGCAGTCAACTTAAATCTCCTCCTCAATAGGTGCAGTTGACTTGTACCTGTACAGTATTTATAGAGAGCACTACCTATGCATGTTTACGAAATGTGCGGTCATGTTCCACACATAGTCGACTTGTACCTGTACATGTTCACATAATAGCATAACACATAGCAAACACATATAACACAGAAGTGTGCGCATGTTCCACACATAGTCGACTTGTACCAGTACCTCTAGAGTACCGTTCACATAATATCAAACACACATAACACAGAACAAGATATCAAGATATTAAATAGGATTTTCTCCCCCTTTTTGACATCAGCAAAGAGGGACTAGGGGCAGAGCAAACAAAATAAGATCATTCAGTGGCTGATGAGACAGCACACAACATCAAGAAAAAGAAAAATTATCTAGGGGCACAACCCACAAAACCAGCAGAACAGTAGTAATATCATACATTGTTTTTTTCAGAAAAACATCCACACTAGCGGCGCAGGAAATAGGTAAGAGTGTTGCAGATGGCCTCCTTCAGTTGTTCGAAGCTTGTATTTGCAGTAATGCTCATCCCATCCAGCCTGCCGTGAACCTCCTTGAAAGCTTTGACAATATTTTCTCTGACTTTCAGAACAACAACTCTATTTTTGGACTTGTCAGACCCCGTTCCCTTTGAGATAAAATGAATGTCACCCACAGTGGACTGATAGCTGAAAGAATATTCTGGATGTTAGAGAGTTTGGAGTCAATGGAACTGAGTTTTGCACTCAGCTCAGAACTGGTAAGAGCAGGAGGAGGAGGAGCTGAGGAAGTTTTGGCTTCGATAAGGGTCTTTTTGGCCTCACTCTCACTTTTCTTAACACAAGAGCCCTTAATACTCACGTACGCCATACTTGCAAAAGCTCTAGAATTGTAACATTTTGAGACAGAGACGAAGGGATAATGAGATTTAATAGGCTTCAAGAATGTGGGTGATAGCCATACCATAGGGTAAACTGGTAGGATATTTGGCACTTTCTATCATTAAATTTATGACCAAGAGGAAAGTTTGAGTTTGAGTTTGGTAATGAGACAGTAGACAAAAAATGTTTCCCTTTGAGAGAAGGTTGAAAACGACCCAGTGCGAGGAAGCAAGGAAGTTGCAACAATATGGGCTAGAACTCGGGTCTCAAACTCACATCACTAGGACCTAGTTGATTTGGAAGGGTTTTAGAGGGATTTTCAATAATGCATTGTTTGGCTTGGTCAAAAGAAATCTCAAAGTTCTTAGGACATACATTTTTAAATAGAGTGGGGAAATCAGAGCAGTGACATTAGAAGAGGGAATCAAATAAAGCACAATCAAGAACAATGCGTTTGCCTAGTACTAGATATTCTAGCCTATCTGATTTATTTGAGTGAAGATTAGCATAAAACATACGGACTAAGGGCTTGTAAACTTTAGGCGGAGGAACAGAGAGAAATTTTTCCCACCCCTGATAGACAAAAAGATCTTTTACCTTAGAGTTGATAGCTTCCATATCATCAAGATCCATGACTCGTGCATGGGCGATATGCTTATCCTTGAGAGAAATAAAAAGATCCCTATTAGGGTTATCCCGGAAATTTAGGTCAAAATCAATTGAGGCTGAGAAATCGACTTTTGATTTATTTGGAGTGGATGAGATAGGAGGATGTTCCATGGGTCGTTTGCCTAGGGCTTTATCGCCTAGTATTTGAGACAGTTCAGAAACATCACCTTGGGATAAGGCGTAGCCTTCAGAATGATCAAACCCTAGGTCTACTTGCTCAGGCGGAATGGATGGGGGTTTTGCCCTTGAGTAAGAGCTCTTTCGAGTGGAAGCAGAGGGGGTCTTGGAATGTTTCGCCATTGAAGGAGAAGTTTTGCAGAAGGGTATGGAGAGAAGATATGGGTGAGGGTGACTGAAGGGGTTTTCTAAGTTAAAAAGGAAAAGTTTGACGGTTGAGTGCAGAAAAGGAAAAGGTTTCAGTTGAGAAGATATGATGATTGTCTTTCCATCTTCATACCGCGACTGATGTGAAAAGAGAGGGAAAGAAACGGGGGCGCATTTAATGCGTGGGAAAGGGTGATTATAACACTTTTTATAAAAAATTTCACATAGGTTAAGAGTTTTTTTACCAGCAAATAATACCAAGTAATTTTCTCAAAGTACAAAATCTTTCTTCTAGCATAGGCTTAGTGAAAATATCAGCCAATTGGGCAGCGGTACCAACAAAAGCTATTTCTATATCACCTTTAAGGACATGATCTCTAATAAAATGATGCTTAATATATATATATGCTTAGCTCTAGAGTGATGTACATGATTCTTTGAAAGACAAATAGCACTAGAATTTTCACAAAAAATTTGTATAGGTTTAAACGAAAGTTCATAGTCACCCAGCTGATGGGACATCCACAGAAATTCTTTTGATTTCCTGCACATGTATATTAATTAAATCATTAAAACATGATCTAACATTCCCTAATACTCAAAATCCTGTACCTCCGCAAAACATCCCAAAGCAACAAAACCATCCTACTCCTCACCACCACTGCAATACTTGCCATAACACCCGTTGATCATCCCAGAACTCCAAAACTTCACAAATGACCACTGCCACACCCAACACAATACCTCCATCTACGTGGAGACTGTGCCGCACTCCACTCAGCCTATCTCAAGAACACCCAAGTTCGATGACAAGGACCTGCTCATCAGAAATCTGGACGAAAAGCTTAAAAAGTTGACTAGCAGGATTCAAGGCATTGAAGGTAGTAAGGGAATTGAGGGGCTAAACTATGAAGACCTGTGCATACAGACCGTTGTCGAACTACCCGAGGGGTACAAACCTCCCAAGTTTGAAATGTTTGATGGTACAGGGGATCCCAGGGTTCACTTGGGAACATACTGTGACAAGCTGGTCGGAGTGGGAAGAGACGAGAAAATCCAGATAAAGATTTTCATGAGGAGCTTGATGGGAGATTCCTTATCTTGGTACATTAGTCAGGATCCAAAGAAGTGGTGAAGTTGGGTAAGCATGGCGTCTGATTTCATGGACAGATTCAGGTTCAACACAGAGAATGCACCAGATGCGTTCTATATTCAAAACTTGAAGAAAAAAACCCACAGAGACCTACCGTAAGTATGCTACTCGATGGAGATCAGAAGCAGCGAAGGTCAGACCTGCCTTAGAGGAAGAACAAATGAACGAGTTTTTCATCCGGGCTCAAGACTTACAATATTATGAGAGTCTAATGCTGATTGATAATCATAAATTTTCTGACATCAACCTAGTAGAAAGGATTGAGGAAGGCATCAATAATGGTATGGTTACGAATTTTGAAGCCTTGCAAGCTACCAATAAGGCTTTACAGTCTGGTGGTACGTCCAAGAAAAGGGACGCAAGCACTGTAATGGTTGCACAGAGGACCAAATCCCCTATGAAATACCAAACATACCCAATACCTCCAATCACATATCAGCCTACCCCAAATTACCAAGCACCCTCACCCTCTTATCATACCCCATCACCCTCTTATCAGTCATCTCTACCTCCCGCATATCAGCCCACTTCACCCAAATACTCCGAACCAGCACATATTTACCAAGCCTACAACACCCAACCATCTCATTATCAATCACATCCCCATGTCAAAACTTCCCTAGACCTCGACCAAATTTCAATCGCAGACCTCCTAAACAGTATACCACCATTGCTTAACCAATCGACCGGCTGTATGAATGACTCAAAGCTGCCGGTTATGTCACCCCTATCTCTATTATAACCCCCGAGAACCCTTCTTAGTGGGTCAATCCAAATAAATCATGTGCATACCATTCTGGCATAAAAGGACATACCATCGATGAATGCTGTTCTCTGAAGGATGAGATTCAAACTTTGATTGATAACAAGATCATTGTATCAAAAGAGCCTACTCCGAATGTCTATAATAACTCTCTGCCAGACCACAAGGGCGGAGCTGTTCACATGATCGAGATAAAGGATGACTGGGACCCCAAGGGATCAATCGGGTTAATCACAAAAGGCGACGATCCAAAGAAGCCAGTAGTCACCCTTAATCCGATTGTGGTCTAGATTTAGCCTTCTGAAGATGCCAAGGTAAACATGTCCATGCCACTAGAGTTTGAAGCACCATCCTCTGTAAAGACTCCAACGCCGATTGAGTTTGAGTTAATGTTACCAGCAAACACACCTACACCCTTTGAAGTTGCAGTCTTACCACCTAAGGGGCCTGCTCCGTTTGGAGTAGAGATAGACGCACCAATCCCAGTGGCAATGTCGGTAGTAACACCATTTCACACAAAGGCCATACCTTGGGACTACACAACCGATACCAGAAGAAAGGGGAAGGTCAAGTTCGTGGAAGCCGTTGTGGCTCAGGGAATGACAAGAACCAGCAGGGTTTATACCCCGGAGCATTTGGCTAAGTCAAGCAAGCAGGCCTCTAGCCGGCCAACCATTACTAAAATCGGGCCTGACAACCTTTGGAGAAAGATACAAGCCAAAGAATATTCAGTCATTGATCAGCTGAACAAAACACTGACACATATTTCTATCCTTGCTTTGCTACAAAGTTTCGATACACACAATAATGCCTTTTTAAGAGTACTGAGTGAGGCATATGTACCAAGTAACATCACCGGTGGAAAGATGGATAATATGGTAGGCCAGGTATTGGAAAGTCACAAGATCACTTTCCACGAAGATGAGCTACCGCTATAAGGGTTGAGTCATAACAAGGTATTGCACATCACCGTGAAGTGCGAAGATTACTTTATCACCCGAATCCTGATTGACGGAGGATCCATCCTTAACATTTACCCGTTGGTGACACTCAGGACATTAGGAAAAAGGCAGCATGAGATCAAGGATGGGGCCATCAACGTCAAAGCTTTCGATGGATCCCAAAGGTCTACTATTAGGGAAATTAGCTTGTGTTTGCAAATTGGGCCTACTTGGTTTGATGTTGATTTTCAAGTGATAGACGTACCGACATGTTACAATCTATTGTTGGGACGACCATGGATTCATGTCGCTGAAGCTGTAGCATCAACACTACATCAGGCAGTGAAATTTGAGTAGAATCACCAAGAGGTGATCATTCACGGTGACAGTAGCAATCCCATATACAGTCGCCAGACTATTCCGGCAATTGGAGGGAGAAGAAGGATAGGCGGAGAAACTTACCACCATATCGAGCGAGTCAACGTCGTTGACAAGGACAAATGGTGGGATAACAAGATTGAAAACATATTAAACTGGAGCGGGTATGAACCTGGAAAGGGACTTAGCAAGAACCTCCAAGGAATCTCTAAGCCCATCAAGCTTAAGAAACATAGCACCACCTTCAGATTAGGGTATGAGTGTACTTGGGAGGAATTCAACCACTGGTCACCACCATAGCATGGTCCTTACTATCTATTATAGCAGCCAATACCTCGCTTGGAACAGACTTTCCAACCGGACGAAGTTATCTATGGGTCAGAAGAAGAGGAAGCACTAGCAGCAGTGAGGAATTTGTTCCTGGAAGATGATAATATAGATTGTTGTGTCATTTTCGAGGAGGAGGGGGAGGAAGGCCCTTCCATACAGGCTGTAAGCAGAGGAGCATGCCTCAATAATTGGACTATCATAACCACCAGAGCCCGGCGAGCCTCGGGGGTAGCAAGGCTGAACAAGCATCATGCACTATTTTATTTTACTACTTTAGTTTCCTTTTGCTTTTTTATTTTTACAAGAAAGAGATCCAATGTTCAAAAACAGTTATGAAATTTATCAAAGCATTTAAGTTTTCTTATAAATATCACTCTTATTATTTTCTCTCATTACTTTACTTATACAACATTACTATTACTTATCTTGATGAACCAATGACTGTGACATGCAACGAGATAGCGCAACAAATGTACATAGATTCAGAGGAAGACGATATACCGGAAGATATTGTTAAAGAAGTTGAGAATTTTAAGAATAGACCTAAGTCCAACCTGGATGAGACTGAGATTGTTAACCTGGGAGATGCAGAAAACATCAAAGAAACATGAATCAGCGTTCATTTTCACCATCACAAAAGGAAGAATATGCAGAGTTTCTAAGAGAATATGAGGACATATTCGCCTGGTCGTACAATGACATGACTGGCCTGAGTACATCTATTATGGCTCACAAATTGCCAACCGATCTAACCTGTCCGCTAGTAAAACAGAAGCTCAGAAAGTTCAAGCCAGATATGAGTTTGAAAATCAAGGAAGAAGTCACTAAGCAGGTCAAAGCTAAGGTTCTCAGGGTAGTGGAATATCCAACATGGTTAGCCAACATTGCACCAGTACCGAAGAAGGACGGGAAAGTTAGAGTCTGTGTTGACTACCGGGATCTCAACCAAGCTAGTCCAAAGGATGACTTCCCCTTGCCAAACATACACATCCTCATTGACAATTACGCCAAGCATGAGTTACAATCATTCATAGATTGTTTCGTTGGATATCATCAAATCTGGATGGATGAAGAAGATGCTGAGAAAACAACTTTCATTGCGTCGTGGGGGATGTACTGTTACAAGATGATTCCATTTGGGTTAAAGAATGCTGGGGCCACCTACATGAGGGCCATGACTACCATCTTCCATGATATGATACACAAGGAGATCGAAGTATACATGGATAATGTCATCATCAAGTCCAAGAAAGCCATTGATCACATGGAAGATCTGAGGAAGTTTTTCAATAGACTGAGAAGATACAACCTGAAATTGAATCCCGCAAAGTGTGCATTCGGGGTTCTAGCTGGAAAATATCTTGGGTTCATTGTGAGTCGCCGGGGAATAGAGCTGTATACATCAAAGAACAAAGCCATTCAAGAATTTCCACTGCCAAAGAACAAGAAGGACGTAATAAGTTTCTTAGGGAGACTTAACTACATCAGCCGGTTTATAGCACAATCTACAGTTATCTGCGAGCCGATCTTCAAGATGTTGAAGAAGGATGCTGCCACCGAATGGACTGATGACTGCCAGAAAGCTTTCGATAGAATCAAGGAATATTTGTCAACACCACCAGTCTTGGTCCCGCCTGAACTAGAGAGACCTCTGCTACTCTACATCGCAGTGTTGGATGGTGCCTTCGGTTGCGTCCTAGGGCAGCATGATGAGACAGGAAAGAAAGAATAGGACATTTACTACCTCAGCAAAAGGTTCACTCCATACGAGGCCCGGTATTCTTTGTTAGAACGCACTTGTTGTGCTTTAACTTGGGTAGCCCAGAAGCTGAGGCACAACTTCTGTACTTATACTACATATCTCATATCAAGGATGGATCCTTTGAAGTACATCTTTCAGAAGCCCATGCCCACTGGCAAGCTCGCCAAGTGGAAAATCTAGTTGAGTGAATTCGACATCGTCTACGTAACACAAAAAGCAATCAAAGGACAGGCACTAGCAGATCACCTGGACGAAAACCACGTGGATGGAGAATATGAACCCCTGAAAACGTATTTTCCTGACGAAGAAGAATCATTCATAGGAGAAGATGTTGCAAAATCCTATGACGAGTAGAGAATGTTTTTCGACAGAGAAGAAAAGTTCATAGGAGTCAGCATAGGGGCAGTCCTAGTATTAGAAACTGGTCCGTACTATCCGGTGTTTTCCAAACTCAGGTTCCTGTGCACCAACAACATGGCCAAGTACGAAGCCTGCATCTTAGGGCTCAAAATGGCCATTGACATGAACATCAAAGAGTTACTAGTAATTAGGGACTCAGACCTACTCATACATCAGGTACGAGGAGAATAGGCATCCAATAATTCCAAGATACTCCCTTATCTGCACCATGTGTAGGAGTTGGGAAAGAGGTTCACAAAGATAGAGTTCCAGCATGTTCCCAGAGTCTAGAATGAGTTTGTTGATTCATTGGCTACCCTATCATCCATGATACAACATCCAGATATGAACATTATTAATCCCATTCCGGTGAAAATCCATAATCAGCCAACTTACTGTGCTCATGTCGAAGAAGAAGCAAATGGGAAGCCTTGTTTTCATGACATCAAGGAATATTTGGCAAAAGGAGAGTACCTAGGGCTTGCAAATGCTACTAAAAAATGTACCCTTCGAAGATTGTCCAACAATTTATTTTACAGCGGAGGAATCCTATACAGTAGGACTCCTGATTTGGGATTGTTAAGGCATGTCGACGCCAAGGAAGCATCTAAGCTGCTAGAAGAAACCCATAATGGGACCTACGATCCACATATGAGTGATTTTGTCTTAGAAAAGAAGATCCTCCGTGCTGGTTACTTTTGGATGACCATGGAAACTGACTACATCCAGTATGTCAAAAAATGCCACCGATGTCAGATACATGCAGACATGATAAAGGTACCTCCAATTGAGCTTAATGCAACAAGCTCACCATGGTCGTTCGCCGCTTGGGGAATGGATGTTATTGGACCAATCGAACCCGCCGCTTCCAACGGGTACAGATTCATCCTAGTGGCAATTGATTATTTCACCAAATGAGCCAAAGCAGCATCCTACAGAGCAGTGACTAAGAAAGTCATGGCAGACTTCGTCCGCATCCGTATCGTATGTCGATTCGGGATTCCAGAATCAATCATCACTGACAACGGTTCTAACCTCAACAGTGACCTGATGAAGGCCATATGTGAAACCTTCAAGATCAAAACCAAGAATTCTACAGCCTACAGACCTTAGATGAACGGAGCCATAGAAGTCGCCAACAAAAACATCAAGAAGATACTAAGGAAAATGATAGAGAAGCATAAGCAATGGCATGAAAAGCTATCATTCAATCTATTGGGGTATCGCACCATAGTCCGCACATCGACTGGGGCAACTCCTTACATGCTGGTTTATGGTACAGAGGTAGCATCCCCACCGAAGTAGAGATTCCTTCCTTAAGGATCATACAAGAAGTTGAGCTCGACGATGCAGAATGGGTGAGAAACCACTACGAGCAGCTGGCTCTTATAGATGGGAAGAGAATGAATGTAGTTTTCCACAGTCGGCTTCATTGGAACAGAATGTCCAGAGCCTTCAACAAGAGAGTCAAACCAAGATGGTTCACATCGGGGAAGCTGGTGTTAAAGAAAAGTTTCCCGCATCAAGATGAAGCCAAAGGTAAATTTTCTCCTAATTGGCAGGGTCCATACATGGTTTATCGGGTTCTGACAGGATGAGCCCTTATACTTGCAGAAATGGACGTAGAAGTTTGGCCAAAACCAATCAATTCAGATGCAATCAAGTGTTACTATGTGTAATCTTTATGCCTTTCCTATATGATGTATTTGAACTGCGACTGACTTGATTCCCGTTTAAGAGGGGATATGTAGGCAGCCTTATGGGTTCGGTCACAATTCAATAAAATTTTCATTCCCCCCATAATTGGAAACTCAGGCAGAATTTTGAGGAGGACCCTCAAAATTCCGAAGTAACTTCAGCCGATCATCGCAAGCAATCATCAAAAGTAGCAGCCCAGTAAACTGGGGTAGAATTTTGAGGAGGACCCTCAAAATTTCGAAGTGAGAGAGGTTGCAATGTCCTGAATCACGTCACAGTCGTCGGTTCATCAAAAAACTATTTCTTAAATATATACTTATGTCATATCTTTAACAAACTCGTGCATATTTATTATCGAAATCGCTTTGTTCAGCAATGCCACCCCTATGATACATACCGTGTCATCAGATCAAAGCCGAACAGGGCAAGCAAAGTTAGCGGGGACACGAACTAACCTTTCCTCTTTACAAAACTCATAATTTTTCTTTGGATGCAGGCACCCAAGTCGCAGAATCATATATTATACACTCATACTGTTCAGGAATACATCTCTCAGAACTGTTAGACCTATTCACAGTCGTTATCCACATACAATATCCCTAGCAGCCACAATATCACAATCAACTATCAGTTATTAACTAAGAAATTTTATTACTATTCGCCTTTTATCTCTTGTATAAGGCTACCATTCAGCCTTCCAAGACTAAGCATTGTCACTATCTGCATTTCCTGCACTGCATAAGGCTACTATTTTTCCTTCCGAGACTAAGAACTGTCTCCATTTGCATTTCCTGTATTGTATAAGGCTACCATTCTGCCTTCCGAGACTAACCACTGTCTCCATCTGCATTTCCTGCATTGCATAAGGTTACCACTCTGCCTTCTGAGGTTAAGCTCTACCTCCATATGCATTTCCTACATTGCATAAGGCTACCATTCTACCTTTCGAGGTTAAGCTCTACCTCCATCTGCATTTCCTAAATTGCATAAAGCTACCATTTTGCCTTTCGAGGTTAAGCTCTACCTCCATCTGCATTTCCTGCATCGCATAAGGCTACCATTCTGCCTTCCGAGGTTAAGATCTACCTCTATCTGCATGGCTAAAATATCGCCGCATTTATCCCCATCTACATGGCTGAAATATCGCCACCTCTATTTATATTTTGCATGGCTAAAAGATTGCCACCTCTATTTACATTTCGCATGGCTGAAATATCGCCACCTTTATTTACACTTGCATGGCTGAAAGATCACCACTTTTATTTACATCTTGCATCGGCTAAAAGATTGCCACCTTTATTTACATCTTGCATGGCTGAAAGATCGCCACTTTATTTACGCTTTCATGGGTTGAAAGATTGCCACCTACTGCATCTCATGGGCTAAAAAATTGCCAAATTATCTTAAGGCGTCATTGTTCAAAGGCATCATTCTCAAAGCCTGAGAACTCCATGTCATGGCCTGAAGATCCCTTTAATCTCTTGCATATCATTATTCAAAGGCATCATCGTTCGGAGGCATCATTCTCATAGCCCGAGAGCATCATTTCATGGCCTGCGAATCCTTTATTATACGCTTCATGGCCCAGGACGTCATGGTTTAGAGGACGTTATCCTAACCATCCAAGGATAGCATTCATGATCCGATGGGAAATTGCATCATGTTTAAATTTATGCACGATATATGCTTGTATTGTTTATTTGCAGGTAAACCGATGAGCATTGGCCGTCTCAGCAGGAGCGATTCTGCTCCAGTTCCCGCAGCCCTATTAGGCTTTAACCATCCATCCCAAACCTGAATATCGCGTCTGTTCTTGGAAAACCTCCATCGGCATATTCCGCCGACGGATCCTGAACTACATATGGCCAGATTCTTGTAAGACCAGGTATATGTAGGTGGCTCAGGAACCAGAGCATGGTCAAATTCTTCAAACCATTCCGTTCGGTCAAATTGGCTATCATATCTTTACCCAACAACTCTTTCATCCTTCCCGGGTAAAGAAGAGCAACTGTTGATACCCAATTTTTCCTTGTATATTTTTATATGCAAAATACTTTCAAAATAGCATATGTACGCATATATAAGTGTGTACAAATATTTTAGTATTTTTCCTAATTTTTTAAAAAGATTTTTAAATCAATTTATTGCCTTATTTTAGCAATACAAAAACTAATAATTATTCCTCAAATTATCATTTTGGTGATTAATTTATTTTATTCTCATGTTTATCCCAAAATATAGCTAAGTAAATTTTTGCACATTTTTATAAATTTATTTAGTATTTTTAAAGCTAAATTTCATAAAATTAAAATATTAGCCTATTTTAAAGAATTAATTGCGTTTATAATTATAAATTTGATTCCAGTATTTTTAATTTAATATTTATATATTATTAATTAATTTAGTACCTTTAATTTGTTTTCAAAAATTATTTTACTATTTTTTTTATAAAAAAAAAGGGAAAAGTGGCTATTTAAAATTTAGCCCTATTTATTTCAATTCTAGCCCAAATCCCCCCCCCCCCCCAA
>MU745225.1:20575-56415 GCA_026770625.1 Nicotiana glauca
AAAATTAACCCCAATTTCAATTTTAAATGGATCGGCCCAATTCCTAAATTACCCGCCCACGACCCAATTTAATCCAACCCGCCCGGCTCCCCAATAAATCCAGGCCATTGATCAAAATGATCAACGGCCACAATCCCTCCATTCCTTTTTTAATCCACCAACACCCTTTAACCCCAAATCATTTCACCTAAACAGCTGCCTTTGAATCCCTTTACCCCCCTCAAACTCTCTCGAACCTTCTCTGAACCCTAATTGTCTCACCATCTCCTACCGTGAAACCCACCGGAATCTGTGGCTTCCCAGGCTATGAGGGTCCTATACTCACCTCCTATTGCTCCTATATTCTTGATACCTAAAGATTCGAGGCTTGACTTTGGTTACAGACCTCTGCCAATTCATGGTTCCATGTCCATCTCCAGCATTGCTCCGGCGTATTATAGTTGTTTGAGTCTGTTTCTAACCTCTCCGACTCAGATCGGTGACCTTTCAAAGCCTTTCTCATTTCTAGGGTCTTTCTGAAACCCTAACTCTCTGAGGTTTTCTCCGATTTCTTTAGATTCGTTGTGTATCTGTGCTCTCCTTTAGTTTTTCAAACGATTTCACTAACTTTTCTTTCAAAAATGACTTTTTAAAATCTTTTTTTTCCAATCTAGGGTTTTCTGAAATGTTTAAGTGTTTTTATAATTTTTTCTTTGTTATTTGTGTTTGACTCTACTGTGTTCTTGTATCATCTCTTGTATGCTTCTCTTACTGTGTTTTCCTATACTATAGTCTCGCAGACTTCTCTACTCTATTGTTTGCCGTGTTCTTATATGTTTATCTTACTATTTTCCTATATGCTTTTCTGCCATACTTTTTCGGTGTTCTTGTGTCCTACTGTATTTTCCTACAAAGTTCTTAAGTTTCTCTATTTTCCTTCTATTGAGCCCTGTTTAAAGTTCTTTTAGAAAACCTCTTTAAGCATGCTTCTTCTACTATTCCTATTAGTATTTTTCTTTTATTTTTCCTTGAATGCTTCTACTGTAATTGCATGTTACTTTGCTATCATGTTTTCTCATGAGTTCTGTTGCTGAAGAAGTATGTTCTTTTCTGAAACTTCTAAACATGATTTCAATTCAATTGCATGCCCTCCCATTTTTGCTTTATGAATTTCTCGAACTAGGGTTTTATTTCAAAACCCCTAATTCCTTCAGATTGACTTTGAGTCTCTGAACTGAGTTTGGACTTCCTTATTTTCATATGATTCTGACATTTTGCTGAAACTCTCCTACACTAGAGTTTCTACTGATTTTACAATAGCATGACAAGTTTCTTTCATGCTTAACGTGTATGTATGCTCTTTATATGTGATGAATCTTTCTTTAAAAAGGCTTTTAACTTGTGACTAATTCAAAATCCCTTCTAAATAGGTCTGATTGATTCCCCCTCCATTGTTTGCTGATTTCCTCTAAATTAAAACCTTTTCCATCTTTCTGACCCGGTTTATTCATACAAAATATCAGACCCTTTGATTTACTGGGTTTTAATTGATCTTCTTACCTTATTTGCACTAACCGTGTATTGTCAAAACCTTATCCTTAAATAACTTTTATGTACTCACCCCTAATTTCCTACTTTGCACAAAGTGTTTGATTAATTTCTTTACTTAATTGGTTTATACCCATTTGAATCTGAATCCCTTAATTAAAGGGAGTCTTGTGTAATTGATTGACAATCAGTTCTTCATTATTTTCTCACCTTATTTCCTCATGAATTTCACACTATAAATACACGACCCTTTTTCACAAATCACACACGATTAACAATCCTACACTACCCACTTTACAATTCAGAACTTCTTTTGCACTTATACTCATTTACATATAATAGTATTCTTCCTTCTTGTCTGCAATCTGACTTTCACAAGACTACTATTTTTTTCTATTTGTTTTCTTGAAAATGGTATGTCCTAATTTTAATTTTCAGCATCACCACAATCTGTTTACTTACATCTTTCTACATCTATGTCTCTTTGCTATTTCTGCAGAGTTAAATACTTAAACTAGCATATTGATTTACTTTTCCTTATTTCTGTTATGAATCCCTATCCCCTATTTCCCTTTTATGTGCTTTAAGTTACAGTTTAAAACAGGCCAATATGCAAGTTATTGTCTATGGATTGAACTTGATCCCTTGGGGGATTCTAACCTCTAAACGATGTGTTCCGGTAGGCTTATGGGTGTGCCAGCATCTCCTATTGTTGGGTTATGCCCACTAGCCTGCTTTTTATCTCTTGCAACGCCCCATTCCCTGCATCCCTATGTGTACTATTTCCCTTCCCCTTTCCCCTTTTTAGAATTTTGCACTTGCACTCTCTTTTAGTTCCTAAGTTCTGCCCCCCTCCTGTGAGCCTTGCTTTAGGACCCTGAGTTCCCTCTGAACTTGAACACTTGAGGGCTGGCTTTTCACACTGCACTATGTCCTAGTCTGGTAATGTATTTGGGGTGTAAGCACTTCCCGGAGTCTATGTGAGGCTCTTAGGGAACTTTGACAAACCCTAAATGAGAGAAAGGCTTTTGAAATCTAATCTTTGGAGTTGGTTTACTTCATACTTCAGACAGGAAGTTTGAATCACGCTCTCCTTGGTTGTAGTTTTTAATTTATGATGTATGTTTTTTCTTTACCTTATTTTTCTGGGCTGTACTAACTTTGTAATAAAACTTTCGAGGTTAGTTAGTGAAAAAGGGAAGGGTGACTATGTATGCAAAAAGGGTAGATATCCTGCTCATAGGGAATTTCTGATTTCCGCATATCATGTAGGTATCCTGCTCATAGGGGATTTCTAATTTCAGCATGTTCACATATATATTCCATGTCTATAGGATTTCTAAATTCAACATGTTCACATACAGATTACATGTCTATAGGATTTCTAAATTCAGCATGTTCACTTGTAGATAACCTGCCTATAGGATTTTTAATTTCAGCATGTTCACATATAGATACCATGTCTATAGGATTTCTGCATTCTTATATATAGATGCCATGTCTATAAGATACACATGCATGTAGAAAATATTCCTATAGGTCATTTCCGATTCTTGCATATCCACTTCTCACTAGGTAAACGTGTTTATAGGTTTAATAACCAAATGCAATCTGATTTCATGTTCGTAATAAAATGCAACACCTAGATATCATGTTGTAGATTTTCTGTATTTTCTTCCATGTCTATAAAGTGTTTAAAATAAACAACGCGTAGAAAGCATGCCTACAGGAACTATCAACCAATTCTGAAATGCTTCCACTAACTTATGAGTCTAAAACCAGTAATAACATTTGCAGAACCTGTAACCTTTGTTAAAGTCTGCTTTTCTTTAATAATCTGGTAAACCCTCTTAATCAGTATGTTTCAACCTACTTCATTCTTTTCTGAAATTAGTATATATCATGCCTATATGAACTTGTGCCCTACATATAGTCAAGCCTTAGGGTAAAAGCTGTAAATTGCATAAGTCTTTATCAATTACAACTAGCAGGCAGACCTAATTCGGACTTCTTATCTGAAAATATGTGATAAATCAGCCTACCCCAACTCTTAAGTTTTAATTAGACCTTAAACAGTACGTGCAAGACATACTAAACTGTGTGCTTTCGCTGGCTTAAAGGAGGTCTGTTCGAGCCTTGTTATTTGTTTATATGCTTCCCCCTAAGTTTGCTATATGTGTTTTTTTTGTCGCCTTAGTATTTTTACCTTTTGAAACCACAAATCAGCCTAACATCTCCTCCCTTTAGGATTAGTAGTCCCAAGCACCTCCGAGATTTATAGGATTGTGGCGGATAATAGCATGCAATAAGTACACGAGACCATTTCATGCTTTAGTACCTTAAAGGGGTAGGAAAGGGTAGATATGGATATGGTGATCACGTAATAACACCACGTGTAAGAGTAATTACTGGGTGTTGTGTGGGGTGATCCATATTATTAATAAACCTAAGACCCGGTGGTTTGTTCTAGAAGATTGAGATTCCTGAGTGGAAGTAGGAGCATATCACTATGGACTTCGTTGTTGGACTCCCACAAACTCAGAGGAAGTTCGATGCAGTGTGGGTTATTATTGATAGGCTGACCAAGTCAGCACATTTCATTCCTGTGGCGACTTCCTATTCTTCTAAGAGGTTGGCAGAGATCTATATCTAGGAGATTGTTCGTCTTTATGGTGTGCCCGTTTATATCATTTCTGACCTAGGTACGCAGTTTACCTCATATTTCTGGAGGGAAGTTCAATGTGAGTGGGGCACACAAGTCGAGTTGAGTACAAATTTCATCCTCAGACAAATGGACAGTCCGAGTGTACTATTTAGATTTTGGAGGATATGCTCCGAGCTTGTGTTATTGACTTTGGAGGCTCGTGGGATCAGTTCTTGCCTTTAGCAGAGTTCGCCTACAACAACAACTACCAGTCGAGCATCCAGATGGCTCCTTATGAGGCATTATATGATAGGCGATGTCGGTCGCCGGTTGGGTAGTTTGAGCCGGGAGAGGCTCGGATGTTGGGTACGGATCTAGTATAGGATACCTTAGACAAGGTCAAGATCATTCAGGATAGGCTTCATATAGCACAGTCCAGGAAAAAGAGTTATGCCACCGTAAGGTTCGTGATATGGCATTCATGGTCGGCGAGCGGGTGTTGCTTCAGTTGACGCCTATGAAGCGTGAGATGAGATTTGGAAAGAAGGGCAAGCTAAGACCTAGATTCATTAGTCTTTTTGAGATTCTTGATCGAGTGGGAGAGGTGGATTACAGACTTGCATTGCCGTCGAGTTTATCAGTCGTGCATCTAGTGTTTCATGTGTCCATGCTTCGGAAGTATTCATGTGCCATGCTTTGGAAATATCACGGCGATCCATCCCACGTGTTAGACTTCAACATTGTCAAGTTGGACAAAGACTTGTCCTATGAGGAAGAGTCAATAGCTATTCTAGACGGGCAGGTTCGTCAGTTGAGATCGAAGAGGTTCCCTTCTATTCGTTCTCAGTGGAGATGTCAGCATACCGAGGCAGCTAACTGGGAGTCCGAGTACGATATGCGAAGCCAATATACCCACCTTTTATCTGACTCAGGTACTTTTCTTAATCCCGTTCAAGGACGAACAGTTATTTTAGAGGTGGAGAATGTAATGACCCAAAAGGTCATCACTCGTTTTGAAAGTAAATTCTGTGTTTCGAGGTTAGGATCGACACTTACCAACACATGGGGTCGGTTGTGTAGATACTACACTCTGCACTGTGTGCAAATCCCAGTGCTGGAGCTTTTGGATCACAGTGAAGTTGTTGCCTTCAGTCCAGCGGCAAAGACTCGAGGTAGTCCTGCAGGTGTCCGTAGGACTTGGCGTCTCCTTCTATCTTTCCATTATGTTTTATGTATTTCAGAGATAGATTTGCATTATTTTCTTTCAAACCACTGTATGCAGTATTTGTAGATAGTCCATTCACCAAATTCTGAGTAGAGTCGTATGATCGATTCTGTACTAGTATTTGGTTAAACTATTAATTTTCATCTTCCACGTTTTTGTTTATTATAATTATTCCATTGTTGATCAGATGCAAATTCGTAAATGTTAAAAGGTTCAGGAAAAAGGGTAATGAATCTATAATGCTCGGATTTCCTAGCTTTCATGAGTAGGCATCATCACGACTCCCGAGGGAGGGAAATTCGGGTCGTGACAAGGAGTATCGAAGTATGGCAAGTAGTTATAACAAAAATATATATATATATATATACTTACTTGGACGGGATCTGTGGGCGATCAAGACAGCCCATTGCCGAAGTTGGTGACCTCCACTGGGGCGCCCGCATAAGGTCGGCTCAAGATGCCAAGTCTATGTCATAATTTGGGGAAACGGGGGCCTGCATTCGCGCGACACCTACCCAATTCTTCAGCATAAATTCTTTCTTGAGGAGTTTGATTTTTCTTTGATGCACAATTCAACAAACAAAATTTGTTTGTGCTTATTTCAGATTTTATGAAAGTTTTTAAACAATCAGCTCAATTTATTCCGGGAGTTGGTATAGGTTTGTTGTGTCATTTGGGACTTGCATGAAATATTTGAGCTCATTCGGAGTAGGTTTGATATGATTCGACATTAGTTTTGAAAGTTGAATGTTCATTTTTATTAGGCTTGAATTGAGGTGCGATTTATAGTTTCATGTTGTTTGGTGCGATTTAAGGCCTTGATTAGGTTCATATAATATTTTAAGACTTGATGGTATATTCAAATTGAGTCCCCGGGGCCCTGAGTATGTATCGGGTTAAGTTCAGACCTATTGGCACTTAGAAGGAATTGCTAGGCTGCTGAAATCTGGTGTTGTGACATATGGGCATGTGCGTGTGAGTTGATTATTATGTTGTTGTATTGATACACATTTGGTGGTATAAGGATAGGTTTTGATACACATATGGTGAGATAAGGTCGGATTTATACGCGCGTTGCTACTAAGGGAATTACTTGAAGCCATGCAGTGAGATAAAAGGGCTAAAACGTGTGTAGCTATTTCAGAAAAATATTTTCAAAATAAATGCAAGACTCAAGCAGTGATATAAGGAAAATTGTGATTGTAATTTGTGAAATGAGGTTATAAGGTGTGGTACCTCAGTTGTGATTATTGTGTTACATTCTATGTTAAAAAAAGTCTTGTTGGTTAAACAATTCTTGTTGTTTTCATCATTGTCTTGTTTTTGTCTGTATTTGATTACTTGTTGTCCTTATTATGTGTTCACTTCTTGTTGCTTTTACCACCTTAAGTTTTGTTGCTAGCTTACATTATTCTACCGCTTTATTATCATTCATTTCCTCGCTTTCTATTATTAGACTTTACCATGCTTTGTTCAATTTTTCTTGTCCTAGTAGGTGTCTTGACCTAGCCTCGTCACTACACTGCCAAGGTTAGGTTTGATACTTACTGGGTACCGTTGAGGTGTACTCATGCTATGCTTCTTCATATTTTTGTGTAGATCCAGGTATATCTGCTCGGGTCGGACACCAGTGATCATACGATTATTTTCAGAGATTTCAAGATATACCTGCTCGACGCTCATAGGCCTTGTAGTCACCTTCTAAATAGCTTATGACTTTGTCCCATCGTCTTAGGGATTTTGTTAATGATGTTCCACTTTGGAGTTATTATAAGCTTTGTCGGTTTAATTTATTATCTTAGTTTGTTATTTCTTTTAAGATAAAATGAATGTTAGGCTTACCTAGTCTTAGAGACTATGTGCTATCACGACCACCTTCGGTGGGATTTTGGGATCGTGAAAAATTGGTATCAGAGCCCTAGGTTCATAGGTGTTACGAGTCATAAGTAAGTTTAGTAGAGTTTTACGGTTCAGTACGAAGACGTCTGTATTTACTTTTGAGAGGATACAGAACTATTAGGAATATTCCACTTCTTTGATTCCTTATCGTGAGAATTTGTAAATTTCAAAATACGAGTTTTTGTCTTTCTATTCTCTCACAGATGGTGAGGAAAAGCATTGTTGGATCAGAGATCAGATACCCGCGCCCCCTTCTAGAAATGGGAGAGGCCAAGGTTGGGGTAGAGGCCGAGGAGGAGCACGTGCTACAACTAGAGCACCTGCTTGAGTAGTGACTAAGGAGCCACCTATAGCTCCGGTTGGGGGACAGACACCGGAGATGCCTGTTTTTGCCTTTGGACTTCAGGAGACCCTAGCACAATTTTTTAGCATGTTCGTCACTCTAGATCAAGCGAGATTAATTCCCCTTGCCCAGTTACATCCCAGGCTAGGGAGGAGCTTAGACTCCTATGGCCCATACTCCAGAGTAGTGAGTCCATATTGACCAGGTTCCGGGAGTTATGCCAACATAGCCTGTTATTCCGGTTCAGCTTGAGGTTAGGCAAGAGGCATCTGAGGAGGAGCAGCTGAGACTTGAGAGGTTCCAGAAGTATCAACCTCCTGCTTATAGTGGTGCGGTTACTGAGGATGCGCAGGGTTTTCTGGACAAGTGCAACCGTATTCTCCGCACCATGGGTATTGTGGAGACGAAACTTTATTACTTTTCAGCTATCAGGAGCAACCTACAGGTGGTGGCAGGCATACGAGGACGGTAGCCCAGCTAATGTAGCCTCACTCACTTGGGTTTGATTTTTAGAGATGTTTTTGAGAGAGTGTGTTCCTCAGACCTCGGGATGCATGGCACACAGAGTTTGGGCAGTTACACCAAGGGACCATGTCAGTGTAAAAGTATCCCCTTATATTTAGAAAGTAGGTCTACAGATTCATCAAGGGTCCCAATCCTGGTATTAGATTAAGCATGGCTCGGGAGCTGGAGATGGATACTCTATTTTAGTATGTTATGGAGCTCGCTCGCAGGTTGGAGCATATGCTGGGCCAGGATAACAAGGATAGGGATGCCAAGAGGCCTCGATATTTTTGGAGGATATAGTGGTGCCCACGCTCCAGTTGCAGCCCGTCACGGTATAGGTTATGTGAGCCGCCTAGTTCATTAAGCACTTCCAGCTACTAGCGGTGCTCCGGTGATTCCGAGGTATCAGGATGCTCACTATGCACAACCATTTTCTAGCGCACCTCTCACATGGGTGCCTTCAACGGTCAGTCTAGCCTACTAGGCCACAGTCAGTTTCAGTAGCCACGCTAATCGAGAGCTTGTTTCGGTATGGTGATATCGGGCATATGGTGAGGTATTGCCCCGGGTTTAGGAGAATTGCACCTCCGCAGACTACACAGGCTCCACGAATTCCATAAGATTCACAGACTATGGTTGATGCTATAGTTGCCGCCCCACCTGCACCACCAGATAGGGATGGAGGTTAGGCTGGTAGAGATCACCCTAGAGGGGGAGGCCATGCTCGTTTCTATACTTTTTCAGGTAAGACAAAGGCTACTTCTTCATATGTTGTCATCACAGTTATTTTTTTGGTCTGCCACAGGGATCCACTTACTTATATGTGTCATCTTATTTTTCTTTATATTTGGATATATCACGTGATTCTTTGAGTGTTCCTGTATAGGTGTCCACGTCCGTGGGAGATTCTATTATTGTAGACCATGTATATCGATTTTGTTTAGTCACTATTGGTGGTTCTGATACTAGAGTTAATCTATTGGTACTCAATATGGTAGACTTTGATGTGCTCTTGAGCATGGACTGGTTGTCGCCCTACCATGCTATTTTGGGCTATCACGCCAAGACCGTGACATTGGCTATGCCAGGTTTGCCGCAGTTGGAGTGGAGGGGTGCATTGGCATATTTTCCTAGCAAGACGAAGTCCTTTCTAAAGTCATAGCAAATGGCTAAGAAGGGATTTGATTCATTCCTAGCCTTTGTGAGATATATTAGTACTGATACTCCTACCGTTGAGTCAGTTTTAGTAGTGAGAGGTTTCCTAGATGTATTTCCAGAAGATCTACCAGGCATGTCACCCGATAATATCAATTTTGGTATTGACTTGGTGTCGGGCACTCAGCCCATTTCTATTCCATCGTGTCGTATGGCACCTGTGGAGTTGAAGGAATTAAAAAGGTAGCTTCCGGAGTCGCTTGATAAGGATTTCATCCAGCCGAGTGTCTTGCCTTGAGGTGCTCCAATTTTGTTCCTGAAGAAGAAAGATGGCTCTATAAGGACATGTATTGATTATAGGCAGCCAGATAAAGTTACAGTTAAGAACAAGTACCCATTACCGCACATTGATGGCTTATTTGACCAGCTTTAGGGTTCTAGAATGTTCTCAAAGATTGATTTGAGGATAGGGTATCATCAGCTAAAGATTTGGGACTCAGATACCCAGAAGACTATTTTCAGGAGTCGATATGGTCACTACAAGTTTCTAGTGATGTCTTTTGGGTTGACCAACGCCCTAGCAACATATATGCACTTGATGAATAGTGTATTCCAGCCATATCTTGATTCTTTTGTCATTATATTCATTGATGACACATTGGTATATTCTCGTAGCTCGAAAGATCATGAGCAGTATTTGAGCTCCAAACCTTGAGGGATATAAAGTTATATGCAAAATTCTCGTAAGTGTGAGTTTTGGCTTGATTTCGTGACATTTTTGGGTCATGTGGTATCTAGTGAGGGGATAAAGGTAGATCTGAAGAAGATTGAGCTAGTTCAGAGTTGGCCCAAGCCATCTTCTGCTAGTGAGATTTGGAGTTTTCTTGGTTTGGCTAGATATTATTGCCATTTTGGTGGAGGTTTTCTTGTCCATTGCGGCACCTTTGAACATATTTACCCAGAAGTGTGCTCAATTCAGGTGGTCCAACGAGTGTGAGGAGAGCTTTCTGAAACTTAAGACTGCTTTGATCACAACTCCAATTCTAGTTTTGTCTTCGGCATTAGGTTCATATGCGATTTATTCTGATCCTTCGCGGATTGATATTGGGTGTTTCTTGATGCATGAGGGTAGGGTGATTTCTTATGTTTCGTGCTACTTGAAGCCCCATTTAGAAGAATTACCTCATTCATGATCTAGAGTTGGCAGCTACTATTCACGCATTGAAGATTTGGAGGCACTATATGTATAACGTGTCTTGCAAGGTATTCATAGATCATCGAAGTATACAATACTTATTTAGCTAAAGGATCTAAACTTGAGGCAGTGGAAGTGGTTAGAGCTGTTAAAAGATTATGATATCATCATTTTGTATCATCTTGGGAAGGCTAATGTGGTGGCCTACAACTTGAGTTGAAAGGCTGAGAGTACGGTTAGCCTTGCATATATTTATGTTGGTGAGAGACCATTAGCATTGGATGTTCAGGCTTTGGCCAATCAGTTCGTGAGGTTGGATGTTTTGGAGCCTATTAGGGTTCTAGCTTGTGTGGTTTCTCGGTCTTCTTTGTATGAGCGTGTCAGTATGACGACCCCTATTTGTTTGTCCTTAAGGATACAGTGCATCACGGTGATGTCCAGGAGGTTTCTATTAGAGATGATGGGATGTTGAGGATTCAGGGTCGGATTAATGTGCCTAATGTGGATGGTTTATGTGAGATGATTCTTTAGAAGGCCCACTGGTCGTGGTGTTCTACTCATCCAAGTGCCGCAAAGATGTATTAGTATTTGAGGAAGCACTATTTATGGAGAAAAATGAAGAAAGATATAGTAGAGCATATGACTCGGTGCTTGAATTGTCTGCAGGTGAAGTACGAGCATCATAGGCCGAGCAATTTGCTTTAGAGACTTGAGATCCCTAAGTGAAATGGAGCATGTTACCATGGATTTTGTTTCTGGGCTGGTAGTTGTTGTTGTAAGCAAACTCTGCCAATTGCAATAACTGATCCCAAGAACCTCCAAACTCAATCACACATGCACGAAGCATATCCTCAAGAATCTGAATAGTGCGCTTGGACTGCCCGTCCGTCTGAGGGTTAAATGTTGTGCTCAACTCCACCCGAGTACCCAACTTCTGCTGTACGCTCTCCAGAACCGCGATGTGAACTGAGTACCTCTGTCTGAAATAATGGAAACCGGAATACCATACAGACGGACAATCTCCCGGATATAAATCTCCGCCAACTGCTCCGAGGGGTAGATAGTACACATAGGGATGAAATGCACGGATTTGGTCAGCCGATACACAATAACCCAAATGCCATAGAACTTCTTTAAAGTCTGTGAGAGTCCAGATACGAAGTCCATGTTGATCCACTCCCACTTCCACTCCAGAATCTCTATCTGCTGAAGCAAACCACCCGGTTTCTGGTGCTCATACTTCACCTGCTAACAATTAAAGCACCGAGCTACAAACCCAACTATATCCTTCTTCATTCGTATCCACAGTAGTGCTGCCTCAAATCCTGATACATCTTCGCGGCACCCGGATAAATGGAATACCGTGAACTGTGGGCCTCCTCTAGAATTAATTCCTGAAGCCCATCAACATTGGGTACACAGACCCGACCCTACATCCTCAATACATCCTCACCAATGGTCACATCTCTGGCATCACCATGTTGAACCTTGTCCTTGAGGAAAAGCAAATGAGAGCCATCATACTGCCGCTGCCTGATACGATCAAATAAGGAAGACCGAGAGACCACGCAAGCTAGAACCCGATCGGGCTCCGAAAGATCCAATCTCACAAATTGGCTGGATAGGGCCTGAACATCCATCACCATAGGCCTCTCTGCTGTTGGTAAATAAGCCAAACTCCCTAAACTCTCCTCCCGACGGCTCAAAGCATCGGCCACCACATTAGCCTTGCCTAGGTGATACAAGATAGTGATGTCATAATCCTTCAGCAACACTAGCCATCTCCTCTGACGCAAACTAAGGTCCTTCTTCTTGAATAAATGCTGCAAACTCCGATGATCAGTATATATCTCACAAGGCACATCGTACAAGTAATGACGCCAAATCTTCAAGGCATGAACAATGGCAGCTAACTCTAGATCATGGACATGATAATTCTTCTCGTGTATCTTTAATTATTTGGACACGTAGGCAATCACCATACCATCCGGCATCAATACCGCTCCAAGGCCAACTCTCGAGGCATCACAATAGACAGTATAAGACCCCAAACCGATAGGTAATATCAAAATTGGGCAATAGTCAAAGCTATCTTGAGCTTCTGAAAGCTCGCCTCACACTACTTTGTCCACTTAAATGGAGCACCCTTTTGGGTCAATCTAGTCATAAGTGCTGCAATAGATGAAAACCCCTGAACAAATCGACGGTAATAACCTGCCACGCCAAGAAAACTACGAATTTCTGTAGTTGAGGATGGTCTAGGCCAACTCTGCACTGCCTCTACCTTCTTCGAATCCACCCAAATACCCTTACTCAATACCACGTGACCCAAGAATACCATGGAATCCAACCAAAACTCAAATTTTGAGAACTTAGAATACAGCTTCTTCTCTCGCAAGGTCTAGAGCACTGTCCTCAAGTGTTGCTCATGCTCTCCCTGACTCCGGGAATACACCAGGATGTCATCAATAAAGACAATGACAAAAAAGTCAAGATATGGCTGAAATACACTGTGCATCAAATGCATAAAAGCTACAGGGGCATTGGTCAGCCCAAATGACATAACAAGGAACTCGTAATGACCATACCGAGTCCTGAAGGCAGTCTTCGGGATATCTGGCTCCCGAATCTTCAATTGATGGTAACCTAAGCACAAATCAATCTTAGAAAACAGACATGCGCCCTGAAGCTGGTCAAACAGATCATCAATACGAGGCAAAAGGATAATGGTTCTTCACTATAACCTTGTTTAACTGGCGGTAATCAATACACATGCGCATAGAACCATCCTTATTCTTCACAAATAACACATGAGCACCCCCAAGGTGATACGTTGGGCCGAATAAAAACCTTATCAAGTAATTCCTACAATTGCTCCTTCAACTCAGGAGGAGCCATAAGGTACGGAGGGATAGAGATGGGTTGAGTGCCCGGCAACAGATCAATGCCAAAATCAATGTCCTTATCGGATGGCATGCTCAGAAGATCAGCTGGAATCACATTGGGAAAATCCTGTACGACTGAGATTGAATCAACAGAAGGAGTATCCATACTGGCATCTCTCACATACGCTAATTACGCATAACAACCTTTCTTAACCATACGCTGAGCCTTAAGGAAAGAAATAACTCTACTGGGAGTGTAACCTAAGGCACCCCTCCACTCAGTACGTTGTACATCTGGAATGGCCAGTGTCACAATTTTGGCATGACAATCAAGAATAGCATAATGGGGAGACAACCAGTCTATGTCCAAAATAATATCAAAATCAACCATACTGAGCAATAATAAGTCAGCTCTAGTCTCAAAACCACCAAGAATAACCAAACATGACCGGTAAACACGGTCCGCAACAAGAGAATCTCCCACATGAGTAGAACATAAACTGGGGAACTCAAAGAATCTAAAGGTAAACCCAAATGTGAAGCAAAATAAAAAGACACATAAGAGTAAGTAGAGCCTGGATCGAATAGAACCGATGCATCTCTGTGGCAAACCATTATAATACATGTGATGACAGAATCGGAGGAAACAGCCTCAGTACGAGCAGGCATGGCATAGTATCTGGCCTGGCCTCTCCCTCTTGGGTGACCTCTACCTACCCGACCTCCACCTCTGGCTGGCTGGGCCAGTGGAGTAGCAACTGGTGCTAGAACCATAGCCTGAGAGCTCTGTGAAGTCTATTGTGGCTGAGGGGCCTATGGAGGTGCACCCTCCTGAGTCTGGGATAATCCCTCACCAAATGGCATGTGTCACTACACTTAAAACAAGCTCTGGTAGGACGTGGTGGCTGTGACTGGCTCGGGCCAGGTCTGCTGGACTGGCCACTGGAAGCACCACAAACAGGAGGCGCACTAGAGACTTGAGGTGCATAATAAGGCTCCTGAGGCCTAGGTGGAGCTGGAATATCACTAGCTACTGGAAGATCTAAATGAACGGGGTGACCCATATGACCCCTACCATGACGACCTGCAGCTGGGGCACGGGCACCAAAAAAATAGCTCGACTCTCGAGACCTCTTGGCCTCCCTCTCCTCCCTATCCCTAGCATGCATACCCTCAATCCTCCTTGCAATGCTCATCACCTACTGATAAGATATATCTGTCTCTAACTCATGAGCGATGCTAGATCTAATGCTGGGAATAAGCCCCTCAATGAACTGGAAAATCATTTCGCAAACCGTAGAAACCAAAGCTGGGGCATGTCTAGCCAAGTTAATGTAATGGACAGCATACTCCGAGATAGTCAAGTACCCTGGCGCAAACGCTCAAACTCCCTGCACCAGGTATCCCTGAGACTCTAGGGGACATTTTCCCTCGTGAACATATCTGAAAACTGAGCCCAAGTCAGGGAAGCTACCTCATCCGGACTGTCTAACTCATAAGCACGCTATCACTGATAGGCGGCTCCTCGAAGCTGGAAAGTAGTGAAGGAAACCCCGCTCGATCCTGATATGTCCATAGTGCGGAGAATACGGTATCACTCCTCCAAAAATCCCAAGGCATCATCTGATGCTAACCCACTGAATACCGGAGGATCAGATTTCTTGAACCTCTCAAGTCTCCACTACTCATCCTCTGAAGTCGCTGCCTTATCCTCGAGATGAACTGGTACTGTATGCGGCACAGGTATAATCTCTGGGGCGTGCTCAACAAGCACTCGCTGCACAGGAGTGCAGGAGGCAGGAGTCTATACTCTTCCCCCGGCCTAGGATGTGGCTGCATCAAGGCGAAGCAACCCTGCCTGAGCCAAAGTGGTGTACATACTCATAAACTATGCCAAAGTCTCCTGGAGTGCTGGAGTAGTAGTGGTAAATGTATATGGTGTCTGGACTCCGACTGGTACTGCTGGTGGTGCCTCAGAGGCAGCTCCCGCGGATGCTCTAGCTGCACCATGAGCGGGTCCTCAGCCTCTACACTGGCCCCGGCCTCTGACGGCTGCAGTAGGGGGCGCGGGTGTCTGATCCTCTCGGGTAGTGCGTGTCGTCACCATCTGTGAGAGAATAGAAAGACAGAAATTTAGTTATGAAATCAAAAATCTCACACGATAAGGAAATCAAAGGAAAGGAATTTTTACTAACAGTTACACAACCTCTCGTAGATAAGTACAGACAACACCGTACCGTTCAACGAGACTCTAATAAACCTGCTTGTGTTCCATGACTCCTATGAATCTAGAGCTCTGATACGAACTTGTCACGACCCCAGTTCGCCCTCCATGAACTATCGTGATGGCACCTAGTCTCTCCCACTAGGTAAGCCTAACAAGTGAGAAAATTATAATTTAAAACCAAGATTTAACCAACTGTAAATGAAAAGTAAAATGCCACTCGGCACACACAGTACAATGTCTCAAACTTCTACAATACTATCCTAAAACCTGAAAACTCACGGGAACACAAGCTGAGAGAAATATAGTAAAAGGCTCTAACTCCGGAATGTCTACATCAATAGCATAATAGAAGGGCTAATACTATAAGATAGAATAAAGATGGAGACTCTTCGGTCTGCAGATGCGACGGATGTACCTCGAAGTCTCCAAAAGCTCTCCCTGCCTCAAGGATGATAAGCCTGTGCAGCAGTACCTGGATCTGCACATGAAAAACATGCGCAAAACGGGCATGAGTACACCACAGTGGTACTCAGTAAGCGCCAAGCCCAACCTCGGTTGGGTAGTGACGAGGAAGATCAGGGCCCTACTGAAGTTAAATAAGATACAAGTTTAACTGTTTGAAATGATAGTGTAATTAAACAACACGAGATATAAAGGACAGCAACAACTATTACAAATGCAAGTAATACACAGTAAAAGAAGATAACTTAACTCCGAGATAGCGACCGGGGATCTCCCAGGATACCGTCCTGTAGTCCATAAATATAAATATCATGTCCAGTGGATCCCCCGGGTGCATTCTCGCAGTCCAACTCATAAATGTGTAGGGGGATCTCCCGGAATGCAATTCCATAGTTCCAAAGTAAACATACAGGGGAGCTCCCAGGATACTGTCCCGTAGTCCCAAAATAAAGTGCAGAGGATCTCCCGGAATAACATTCCGTAGTCCCAAAGTAAATACACAGCAATAACAAAAATTCAATCCAATCAACTCATATTAAGGTGAAGTAGGTAATCCTAACCTAGCATGATTCACGTAGTACAATTAAGGCAGCTACGACAGATAGAGCAATTTAGTCAAGTAGACACGCTTCTCTAAGCTACAGCAGGTTAATGTCCAAACAGTGTAAGCAAGGAAGGAAGGACACAAGTCAAAGCTATTTTTAAAGAAAACCAAATTTGCAACAATTAGAACCATTACTTGCTCGTCACCTCACGTACGAGGCATTTTAATTACCACAATATCAATTCTAAGGGAAAAAAGTCCCCCACACAAGATTAGACAAGCCACTTACTTCGAACCGGCTCGAAATAAACTAGAAACCACGCTTTTGCCACGAGTATATGACTCCAAATGGTCCAAATCTATTCAATGCAATTGCATATTGTAAATAACATCTCAAGCAATTGATTCTATGATTTAATTCAAAGCTAATATGCAAAATTATGTAAAATGACCAAAATGCCCCTCAGGATAGCATCTCGGAATCGGGTAAAATTTATATTTTCACAAACCTCATACTCTCACGAGTTCATACATACAAAGAACACTGAAATAAGAGTCCAAATGGCCCATCAAACCCTCATTTAAAGGCCTCTTAAACTCAAGCCATAATTACCCATTTTTCTCAAATTTCTCACCACTAATTAGGTATTTAATCACAAAAGAATGAGTTATGAAGTCAAAAATATTACCTCCAAGTGATTCCCCTCGAATCCCTCTTCAACCCTCTTCAAAAAGCTTCAAAATCGCCTAACAATGGAGAAAATTAGACTAAAATTCGCGAACTAGACCCTTTTAAACATTCTGCCAAACTATTTAATTTTCCTTCTTCGAGATCGCGTTCAAAGCCTCGCGTTCGTGAAGCACAATTTTACTTGACCAAATTTTTCTTATATTTGATCGCGACTTGGCACGCGCGAACGTGATGCTTTAGCAGACAACCCTTTCACAAACGCATCCCCTTAACCGCGAACGCGATGAGTAAAACTCCACTGGGCCAACTCTCCTACGCGAATGCAAAGCCCCATCGCGAACGCGGTTCACATAGATCCAACCCTTCGGGAACGCGGAGCCTTTCTCTTGAATGCGGAGGCTAAATCCTCACCATCCATCACTGACTCTTCGCGAACGCGAGGGTCCTCTCGCGAACGCGAATAGTAAAAGTGTGCGCTGAAATTCTGCAACTTTTAAACAACTAGAATGATCCGTTGAGCATTCGAAACACACCCGAGTCCCCCGGGACCTTAACCAAAAGCACCAATATAACCTAAAACATCGTTCGAACTAGTTCCAACCTTCAGAATGCTACAACAACACCAAAACACCTATTTTCATCGAATTCAAGCTTAAAATTTTCAAAAACTCCTAAAACACATTTTCGATGAAAAAGTCTACCAAACCTCGTCTGAATGACCTGAAACTTTGTACGCACATCCCAAAAGACATTACAGAACTACTGCAACTCTCAAAATTCCATTCCGACCCCGAATCAAAATCTCACTATTGAACGGAAACTTCCAAAATTCAACCTTCGGCATTTCAAGCCTAAATTAGCTACGGACCTCCAAAACACATTCCGACATGCTCCTAACCCTGAAATCACCTAACGAAGCTAACGGAACCATCGTATTTCCATTCCAAGTCCGTCTTCCCACTATTCCGACAATGGTCAATTTTCCAACACTTAAGATCTCATTTAGGGACTAAGTGTCCCAAAACTCTCCGAAACTCAAAATCGAACATCCTAGAAAATCAAATTGGCATAAATAAACTTGCGGGAAGTAGTTAATAGGGGATCGGGATGTAAATTCCAAAAACGACTAGACGGGTCGTTACTCAACCCCTGTTACCTTTCTCTGTGTAGTTGTATGTTTATTATTATGTTCCCAGCATACTATCTGACCACCTAATGATAATTAATAAACTAGGTCAAACTTAGGCAATGTGAAACTTTGCTTTAAGTGGTTGTGATCATGTTTCTGTCTACGGTTTGATTGTTGGAATCTTTGTTTTAATTCTAAGTGTTGAAATGACTCTGTTTGTTCCTATTTACTCCTAAAATCCAAACTGTTTTCTAAAACTATCTCTTATTTTCATGTACTATTTTCAACTCCTACTCTTAGAATATCTAGGGTCGTGCCCCTCCAGTGTGAGCACTGCCTAGGAGTCCATGAGACTCCTCTGAACTCTGACACACTGGGGTAGCTTTTCCAAAACATGTTCACAAAATTGTTTCTTTAAAATGGTTTTTAATGTGAGCATTGCCTGGGGTCCCTAAGGCCTTGGGAACATTGACGCACCTGAAGGTCATTTGGTGTACTATGAGAATACTGGCATATTTCAGTCTTGGTTGAAAGCCTGGTTTCCAGGTTTACTTTTGGGCCTATCCAGGCTCCCTATAGTATAGCAATTTCATTTTGTAATCCATTTATATATGGTCTGTAATAATAATTCTTGTAAAACTAGATATTGGGGCTAATAGTAAAACTGGGAAGAATTTTTATATATAACTTTGTGGGGATCGGGTAGAAACCATGTCTATAGGACTATTGTGATGATATATATTTGCATTAGAAACCATGTTCATAGGGTTTATCTCATTATGTTTAATTCTCATCCTAGAAATCCTGCTTCTAGGTCGTTTACCCATTCTGCAATAATCATGTTTTCAAAACCTCTATGTGTGCATTAGAAATCATGTTTCAAGGAAATTTTGTTGCACTCACTTGGTAATTAATTGACACCTTTATTCGCCTAGATATCATGCCTATAAAAAATATATACAAAATCAGTTTCATCACTTAACCATCATGCTTATAAAGAATTAGTATAAAAATAGTTCCAACACTTAGACATCATGCACATAGAGATAAACACGTAAAATCAGTTATGTAATGCTTGTGATCATTTTTAGCACGTAGACAGCATGCCTATAGGGTCTAAACGGATAAAATCTACATATTTAAACTAGTCACTGGTGTTGATACCCAATTTTTTCCTGTATTTTTAAATATGCAAAATACCTGCAAAAAATAGTATGTATATGCATATATAAGTATATCCCAAGGTTTTATTATTTTTCCTTAATTTGTCAAAGATTATTAAAACAATTTATTGCGCTATTTTATAAAGAAAACCCCAATAATTGTCCCCAAAATTATCATTTTGGTGATTCATTTATTGAATTCTCACATTTATACTAAAGTATAGCTAACATAATTTTTGTATTTTTTTACAAATTTATTTAGTATTTTTAAAGCTAAATTATGTATAATTACAATATTAGCCTCTTTTAAGGTTTAATTATGTTTATAATTATAAAATTATGTGTATAGTTTAACAACTATGTATTATTAATCATTTTAGTGCCTTTAATTTACTTCCAGAAATTATTTACTATTTTTTGTAAAATAAATAAAGGGAAAATGGCTATTTAATTGTTAGCCCATCTGCATTTCAATTTTAGCCAGATTTTGACACCCCAATTAAACCCAACTTCAGATTCAATTACCCAACCTAACTACCTAATTTACCCGACCCACAGCCTATTTAAACGACCCGCCCGGCTTCCCCGTTTAATCCAAGTTGTTGATCAAAATGATCAAGGGCCACATTTTAACCTTTCCATTTTTAATTACTCATTACCCTCCCCTCCCCCCAAACCCTATTCATTTGGCATCACCAACCACCTTTGAATCCCCCATTATGTCAAACTCTCTGGAAGCTTCTCAAACCCTAGCCACCTCCCACCACTTCCACCCTAAAAGCCACCGGAATCCATGGCTTCCAAGGCTATGAAAGTCCTATACCAACCTCCTATGGCTCCTACGCGCCTGGTTATCGTGGTTTCGAGGTCTGACCATGAAGAAGCTTGGCCCAGACTTCATTTGATTCGAGTTCTATGGCTATCTCTGGCCTCACTCCGGCCAGCCATGGTCATTCGAGCCTGATCTCGACTTCTCCGGCTCAGATCAGTGACTTTTACAAGCCTTTCTCACTACTTGGGTTCTTTTAAATCCCTAACCCTTCGAGGTTTTTCCGATTCTTTTAGATTCGTTGTATATTTGTGTTTTCTCTAAGTTTTTAAGCATTTTTCTCAAAGTTCTTTCAAAACTACACCTTCCGAGCCTTTATCTTTTTCCGATTTAGGGTTTCGTCAAGTTGTCCTTTAAAATTTCTATAATCTTCAGCATGTTTTACTGTATTTCTTATGCGTATTTCTTATGTGTTTCTTCTATTGTATTTCCTATGTTGTTTCTTCTACTGAATTTCTTATGGTATTTCTGCTACTGTATTTCTTCTATGTGTTCTTCTGTTATGCTACTGCATTTCTTGTGTCGTTACTTCTATTGTATTTCTTATGTAGTGTCTTCTACTGCATTTTTATGTTGTTTATCCTACTTTGATTCTTGTGTATTTCTTCTACTGAAAGATACATGTTAAAAGTCTCAATTTCTTTCTGAGATTTTGAAAGTTATTTCTTCAGTATTTTTTGCCTTGATTACTTGTCCTTTCATCTCTACACTCGATTGATGGCAAAAATCCTAAAATTTGGGGTTTCATTTTAGTATTGAGACTATTCACTATCTGATTTGCTTGTTCTTCATCTTTTGATTGGTTTGATTTCAAAACCCTAACTTCTTTAGACCTATCGACTTTTTGAAATTATTTTATCTACTGCTCGGTTGAGCTTTGAAATCTTTGTTTCAACCTTGTTCCTTTGTATGATTCTGATTCCCTGCTACTTGATTCTAAGGTATTTTACTGGACCCTTTGTATGCTACTTTCTCTCTTCTCCATTGCTGAGTTACCATGTGACTACCATGTTCCTAAGAGTTTACTACTTTCTGATTGTTTGCAATTGCATGACATCTTTTGTGTCTTAAAATTCAGCCTCGCATGCTTAACATTTATGAACTCTTTATATGTTAAATTTCCTCTCAAAATAACCCCTGATTATGGACTGATTTCAAATCTCTCTATAATTCTGATTGCACTCTTGTAATTGATTCCTTCCTTATTATGTTGATTTTTCTTATTTCTTGGACTTGTTGGAATATTTTCCTTTGAACTTTCGACCCCTACCTTTTCTACTTAAATTGATTTGATCCCCTTACCTTGATTACATTGTTATGGGATTCTTACACACCTTTCCTTGATTAAAGGTCTGATGAACCTAGCCTCTATTACTTACTATGTACTCTTACTATGCTAGAAATATTTCCTTATTGGTCATATGCAGTCCTACATGATTTCTTTCTTTATTTAGCACTCGTATGCTACCGTTTGATTTAAGTCCTTAGTTAAAGGAAGTATTTGATGCTGATTTGATTTTAATTGACACATATTTCCCTAATTATTTCTGAAATACAATCCTTACCTTATTTTCTGTATGTTTTCACACTATAAATACCTGACTCTTTCATTGACACAAGACACGAAGACTCTTAGTTTTCTACACACGAACACTCATAGTTTCTTTGCTGAACTTATACTCATACTTAAAAGTATTCTCTCTTCTTACTTGTATCATGTTTGCAAGTCATGCTGCCTGCTTCTTTCTCTATTTGCTTTCCTTGAACTGGTATATTCTAATTATGATTCAGCATCACAACTATGTGTTTATTTAACACATTTTTCCTCCTGGCTGCCTACTTATGTGTTTGATTCAGTATGTGTTAGCATTTTCCTTCTGCCTGTTCTACCTCTATTGTGTATTCTAAGTTGTTTGACATTGATGGTTGTTTGAGGCATGACAGCATTAAAGTATTGTTGTCCATGACTCAAACTTGGTCTCCTGGGATAATAACCTCATGTTATCATTGTATGTTGTATATTCTAGTTGGTTTTATGAGCATAACATCATCCCCTATTGTTGTTCATTCCTAGAATCAATTAATGCCCACGCATAAAGGCTTTCTGCAATCAGTCCCAACCCCTGAATCCCTTTTGTGTGAATTTGTTAATTTTGTAACTATTTCCCAGCACCCTTTTCCTTTACTTCCCTAGTTCTTCAAGATATGTTTCTGCACTTGCACTCTCTCTTAGTCTTTAAGTTCTACCCTCCCCCCCCCCCCCCCTTGTGAGCCTTGCCTTGGGACCCATTGAGTTCCCTCTGAACTTGGACACTTGAGGGCTGGCTCTTTCACACTGTACTTGTTCTAATATGATAATGCATTTGGGTGTGAGCATTGCCCGGACTCCCTTTGAGGCTCTTAGGAAACTTTGACATACTCAAATGGGAGGAAGGCTTTGGATCATGATCTTATGGAGTTGGTTTATCTCATATTTTAGACATAAAGTCTGAATCAGGCTCTCCTTGGTTGTACTTGTATTTATATTTTTTCTGATGTATTTTTTTTTTTACTTTAATCTGGGCTGTAATAATTTGTAATAAAATCTTGGGGATGGCTACTGAAAAGGGCGGGTAACTATGTATGCCAAAAGGGTAGATATCATGCATATAGGTACTTTTAATATGCATGCTTAGAAATCATGTTCATAGGGTTTCAAATAATTTCTGCATATAAAAAACACGTTCATAGGTTCTTAAAACAACTTCTGCACTTAGAAATCATGTTCATAGGGTTTCAAATAATTTCTGCATATAGAAGTCATGTTCATAGGTTCTTAAAATAAATTCTGCATATAGAAACCATGTTCATAGGTTCTTAAAATAATTTTTGCATTTAGAAATCATGTTCATAGGGTTTCAAATAAGTTCTGCATATAGAAATCATGTTCATAGGTTCTTAAAACAACTTCTGCAGTTAGAAATCATGTTCTCAGGGTTTCAAATAATTTATGCATATAGAAATCATGTTCGTAGGTTCTTAAAACAACTTCTACACTTAGAAATCATGTTCATAGGTTTTCAAACAATTTCTGCACTTAGATATCATGTTCTTAGGTCTTCAAACAATTCAGCACCTAGATATCATGTTCATAAGTCTTTAAAATAAGTTTCCTGCACTTTATACCGCGTTCAAAATCAACTACGCATAGAAAGCATGCCTATAGGAACTCTTAATTGAATCTGATGGAACTAAAAATCAGTAACAATCGTGCTGTAGAACTCATAACCTTCGTTAAAATTGGCCTTTCTTTAATAATCTGACTACCCTTTTAAAACCAGTACGTATTCAATTTATTTTAGGCCCGTTATTTCATTGCTTTCTGAATTCAGTAGATACCATGCCTATAGGATCCTTGTCCTAACACTTAGGCAAGCCTTAGGGTAAAGTTTTAAATTAAATCAGTTCTGTTAAAAACTGCAACCAACAGGCAGGCCTGATTTAGGCTTCTTAGCTGAATTATGTAATAAATCAGTCTGCCTCAACATTTAAGTTCTCTCATGTTTAGTACTTAATCAGACCTTAACTAGTATGTGTAAGTCATGCTAAATTATGTGCTTCTTTGTGTAAAGGGGGTGTGTCTGAGCCTTTACTAGTTATGTGCTTCCCCCCAACTTGCTATACATGTTTTGTATGTCGCCTTAGAATTTTGTACCTTTAAAACCACATATAATCCTAATATCCTTTCCCTTTTTAGGATTAGTAGTCCTAAGTGCCTCTGGGACTGAAAGGAGTGGGATGGGTAATAGCATGAAATAAGTAATCGATACCAATTCGCACTTTAAATACCTTAACGGGGTGGAATGGGTAGACATGGATATGATTACCACGCGATAATGCCATGCATAGCCCCTAATTGAGGAGTTATTACCCGGCATTGTGTGGGGCGATCCATATTGTTAATAAACCTAGGACCCCCTTTCCCTTCTTTCTTGTCTCTTTTAAATGAATTTCAAACTCTTTCTTTTATGAAAAAATCAGCTTTCTTTTAGTTCTTTCCAACTTTATTTGTTTGTAAACCCTGATGTGAAAATCCCCTCTTATTTGAAGTTTTATTTGTCTACGTGTTATTTGCATCTAAAATTCACAATAATAGTCTGGTCGGGAACCACACTAGTGGATTCTGAGGGGTGCCTAACACCTTCCCCTTAGAATAATTTCAAGCCCTTACACTATCTCTGGTTATTCAAATCAAAATCTCCTTGGTGTCCTAATGCACCCTAATCATTAGGTGGCGACTCTTCAAATTAAACTCAATTCCCAAAAGGAATAAGTTGTCCTCCCAAATGTCATAAACCCGATTTCATGAGAAAAAGGGGGCGCGATAATTGGTTTATAATACGTTTAGATATCATGCCTATAGGATCCTGCCGGTTATCGCCTAGGCAAGCCTGTAGGATAATTAAAACCCTGAAGTTGCCAAAACTGTGTTTGTTTGACTGCTTATAAACTGCCCAGATTCAGGAAGTAATAAAATCAGTTAGCAAACTGATTAGGTACTTACTGCCTCGCCTTAATAAAATTGCTGCATATTGTGTGCTCATCTAGATATCCTGCTATAGGACTTTAAATCATTTAAAATTATTTGTTTGAGGCATGCACTTGTTTTCTTATATGTGAAGGTAAATGTGAGCCCCTTTAACTACTCCTTATGTGATAGCCCTACCTGTTTTGTTTGACACTTAGTTTTCTCCTTTTAAGCATCATAGGTAAGTCTAGAACCACCTTAACTAGAGGTCCTAAGCACCTCCAAGGCCCTAGTCAAGGTACGGGTAATGCACGCATAGGGTACGTATTCGATGCTATTAGAATGCTTAGATAATAATTAAGGAGAGGGTAATTGGTTAGTAAATGATATGATGACCTGTGCGCTAATGCTACGGGTAACACCTCTATTTGAGGAAAGTTTACCGAATATTGCACAGAAGTGATCGTATAAGCTAATAAACCTAGGACCCACTTTATTCCTGTTTAAATAATCTCTATTTGACTAAATTCCTTATGAATAATTCACTTAAATTGAGTTTGGCCAGGACCCACCGTTGTGGACCTCGAGGGGTGCCTAACACCTTCCCCTTAAGGTTATTTCGAGCCCTTACCCAATATCTGGTAATGCAAACCGGTTTATGATTTATTTACTTTAGGTGCCCTAATGCACCTTAAATATGTTAGGTAGCGACTCTTCAAATTCCTTACCCCTCTCAAAAGGAAATGAGTTGTCCCAAAAAATGTCGAAACCCGGACTCCGTGAGGAAAAAAGGGGGCGCCACAGCATGGCGGCTCTGCTGGGGATATATTTAGGCTCTTACCATAACAAACTTGTTTTTTTGTGAATTAGTTTTAAGCATGCTTTATTTTGTTAATACATGCACACCATTTCCCATTCTCCCCTTATTTGGAACTAATTGCCTATTTCTAAGCATTTATGATTTCCTTTATTAAATAAACTGACGTGTCTCCTTGTTTTCTTTCTTAAACGCCTTTCAATTATTTAATACCGCATTTATCATTCTTTTAAACGTGCAAATACGTGACAACATGTTATTTATTGTTACATAAATCATGTTCAACATCATATTCCACTCGTGCGTAATCAATCATATAGCAATGCTTGATGAGTTTTTGCGCCCTTCGTATATATCACCCTTTAAATTCGGAAAGGCATATTTGCAGTAAAAATAGTTGATCAGCGGTGTAGCCAAAGGTCCCGTGCCTTTCCCCCTCAAGTTGTCCATTTGACGGTACTGGTCTAGACCTCTCTAGAAACCTTACTCTGATTAATTGTACATGCATCATGGTCAAACCTAGCCGGGTTAATATGTAGTTCATATAATAACCCTTTAAGAAAAGCCCCATCCAAAATTTCATCGGGTTTTCCATAATCCCAACGGACGCAACCACGATTGTGTACATTAATTTTGGTAAAATAAGTGCCAATATGCTAATCATTGCCGTATAAATTGTCGAATCTGGAGGGGGGAAGGGCCTAACCATATTTGTTTTGAAAAAAATGAGGCACGAAATCCCCAGGTTTGGCGTGGTCCGTAACATACCATCACTATTGCTAGATTGGTGGGAGGATCTTCCGACAAGTCATAAGAATCATGTCAAAGGGTCTTGGGAAATTTGCCTCCTTTATTGAACCTCCAGTCAAACAACATGTTAATCGAAGCTGCTACAATGTTCTGGGACAAAGAAAGAGTCGTGTTCCGCTTTGGAGACATAGAAATGACCCCTCTCTTGGAAGAAATAGGGGGATTTGCTGGGCTACCTTGGGATAGTCCCGGTTTATGGTGCCGGAAAATCGCACTACTACGGGGTTTCTAAAGATGATGGGATTAAATAAGAATGATGATTTGGATTTTCTAAAAAGTTCCTACATACCCTTCGACTTCATCTATGAACGATACGATCACAGCAGATCTTATCGTATATTTGATGACTAATTCTCCATCACTTTCTTAGGATGGATCCATTGTAGGGTTTCTGTGTTCATTGCATGTTTCTTGATTATGTTAGTATTCCCGATCCAAGGGGATATAATCCACACCAGACCGGCCATGGTAACCAAAACCTTGATGGAGGGGATTGAAGGGAAAACATATACTATTGTCACTATGATCATAGCAGACATATACCGGGCCTTCGAGCGATGGCAAATAGGGTACAAATACTTTTAGGGTTGCAATTTGCTGTTATAGGTTTGGTTGTTAAAGCATCTCCAAAGAGGTCAATACCGCCAAGAGTTTTCGCAAAGGTCGTGGAATGATCACATAGCCTTCCATCATCCTAAGAAAATGACATATATCCCAGACAGGATTGCTCAAGCAGAGGTTGATATAGGATGGGTGCAGTTTTTCAACAATTTGACCGAGGACCAGGTTCAATGGATGTTTGAGTGGTTCCTTATTGACTAGTTCATTAAATCTAGGGATGTTCCACACTTTGTATTGATTGGGTCAAGGGGCATATACCCTTATGGTCCTGTTAGGGTTATGAGACAAGCAGGCAGGAAGCAAGCCATACCTCGAGTTGCTAAAATGAGTCATTTCATAGCCGATTTTCAGGGTGATGTCATTCCAAACAAAAGTGAAGCACAACACATGTGGCACTTGAAGATTATCGTGGAAAAGGATACCATCGAGCCAGATCAGTATCACGCTGGTCATGTGTACTTCTAACCCTCATGGTTAGATGATAACATAGGGGGAATATTCAAGCCAAAGTTTGGTCCAAGAAATAAGGTCATAGACGAAGTTGCCGAAACACATGTGAAATATAACAAACTACACAAAAGAGTTCACGAGTTTGAGGCCGAGCATCAGGAGCTACACAAGACTGATATCGAACTAGTTAACGAATAGAGGGAGATGGTTGTTAAATCAAGCGAAAGTTTGGAGTATCTGGAGTACATTCTGATGGAATTAGAAGGAAAGACGAGGAAGAGAGTCACCTGATTGCTAGAATGCTGAAGGAATCAAACGAGGACATTTAGCAAGGGCATACTTACTGCTGAACCTAAGGAACTGGGGGATCTGATCGACAAGAGCATCCATCCTGCAGAAGGTCCTTCTGAGACCAAGTAGATTAGGTTTATTTGCTTTTTCAAATGTAATAAGGCCAAGTGCCATTATTCACTTATTTTATTTAGTGTCGTTTTGGGTTCATCTATTTTTACATTAGTGAAATGAGGCAATTATTGGCACTAAAATTCTCCCCTACCTCGGGCACAACGAGGCTCCCAGACTAGGACGCAAACTTACATTCCCGCAATATGTGTTTAAATACTGTAAACTTTTTTGAATCCTTACTGACTTGTTTACCTTTTTTTTAATTATTTACATCCCTTAAGGTTGGTTCGCACATACTGGCATCATCAGTATATCACACCAGATCTAGAGGCCCTCCACCTCCCCCTCCTCCAAGTAATACGAAAAGCAAAAGAAAAGCTAATATGGATGACTTGGGTGGTATTCGAAAAGAAAATGCTGAGAACATCGAAACTTCATACGGTCAGAGCACTCCGGCCCAGAATAATTTGGTCCTGCGATTAGAGCAACAAATACTGGAGTTACAAGGAGAACTTGAGCAGGTCCGCAACTTGGCAAACCTCTCCCTCACCCTAAACGTCCCAGAAGTTAACCAACAAAATATTCAAAACCTAGCACCTCCTCAAAATACGCCAAACCAACGTCCACAAAATCCTCTTGCACCCCATCAATATGCAGCTCCACCTCAAAATCCCAATCTTCTAGTGGTACCAACTCCTCTACAACACCATCATCAACAAACATAGTACCCACAAACCACTACCTATCACACTCCTCGGAACATACCACAACCTATTCCTGATCCTCAAAATTTGACCAACGATCACCATTACACCCAAATCCCTGGCACCCACCAAAATAACCCCATATACATGGAAATCGTACCTCACTCCACTCAACTAATCTCCTATACACCAGAATCCACTGAGAAGGACCTGCTTATCAAGAATATGTCTGAGGAGCTCAAGAAGTTGACAAGTCAAGTTCAGGGTGTTGGAGGAGGTAAAGGGATAGAAGGTCTGAATTATGAGGATTTATGTATACAACCATATGTGGAACTATCGGAGGGTTAAAAACCCCCTAAACTTGAAATGTTTGAAGGAACGGGTGATCTCAAGGTTCATATGAGGACTTATTGTGACAAGCTCGTGGGAGTCGAAAAAGATGAAAGGATCCGAATGAAGCTCTTCATGAGAAGTCTTACCGAAGATGCCTTGTCCTGGTACATAAGCCAGAACCCTAAAAAGTGGACCAATTGGGTGATCATGGCATCAAAATTTATGAATCGGTTCAGCTTTAATATAGAAAATGCACCGGATGTCTTCTATATCCAGAACTTAAAGAAGAAGCCAACTGAGACTTTCTACGAGTATGCTACTCGGTGGAGGTCGAAAGCAGCCAAGGTCAGACCAGCATTAGACGAGGAACAGATGAACAAGTTCTTAGTTAGGGCATAGGACCTACATTATTATGAAAGGCTAATGGTCATTGAGAATCACAAGTGTTCCGATATCATCAAACTCGGAGAAAGGATTGAAGAGGGTACCAAAAGCAGGATGGTGACAAATTTTGAAGCAATGTAGGCCACTAACAAAATATTACAATCAGAGGGCATATCAAAGAATAAAGAAGTAGGTGCAGTAATGGTGGCCCAAGGTCCAAAATCTCCACTCACATACTAAACACCTGTACCTACATACCAACCCTCACCTCCCACATATTCCCAACCCGCTACCACCTATCACACTTATAATACCCAGCCAACCTACTATCATTCACCTCTAACTTGTCCAAATTACTAGAACCCCGACCTAACTTTGATCGCAAACCACCCAGACAATACACCACCATTGTTGTACCCGTCGACCAGTTGTATGAAAGATTGAAGGCTGCTGGTTATGTCACCTTATTCCTGTTGTGGAAATGGAGAATTCATCTCAATGGGTCAACCCAAATAAATCTATGCATATCATTACGGTATGAAGGGGCACATCATTGACGAGTGCCGGACATTAAAAGATAAGATCTAGACATTGATTGATAACAAGGTCATACAGGCGAAGGAAGTTGCACCCAACGTCCACAACAATCCTCTTCCATATTATAGGGGTGATGGGGTACATGTGATAGAGACGGATGAAGAATGGGATCCTGAGGGGTCAATTGGGCTTATTCGGAAAGGCGATGACTTTGAACCTACAGTCACACTCACTCCTATTGTGGTACAGATACAGTTGTCAGTTGAAGTTGAGGTAACTGGATCGGTTCCATTTGAGGTAGAGATAGCACCACCTGCAGCCACACCTATTCCATTTGAGGTAGAACTGGCCACACCTTTCACAGTGACAATAGCAACCAAACCTCCTTTCAAGTCCAATGCCATACCTTGGGATTACGTTGCTGAACCTAGGCGAAAGAGAAAAGAAAATGTAGAAGAATATGATGTCGTACAGGGAATGACCAGAACCGAAAGGATCTATAGACCCAAAAATTTAGGAGGATCAAGCAAGGAGGCTGCTACCAAGCAACCTTTCATTGAAACTGGACTGGATGATCTTTGGGGGAAAGTACAAGCGAGGGAATATTTTGTCGTTGATCATTTAAACAAAAACCCCGCCCAGATATCTATCTTGTCACTATTGCAAAATTCAGAAGCACATATAATGCTTTGATGAAGGTTTGAATGAAGCTTATGTGCCCAACAATATCACCAGTGGAGAAATGACCAACATGGTAGGGAAAGTGCTGGAGAGTCACAAGATCACCTTCCACGAGGATGAACTACCTCCTGAAGGGTTAAGTCACAACAGGGCACTTCATATCACGGTACAGTTTGAAGACAAATTCATTTCCAATGTCTTAATAGATGGGGGTTCAAGCCTCAATATTTGTCCATTGACTACTCTGAAAAGATTGGGCAAAGATTTCCACGAGATACGGGCAGGAAGTATGAATGTGAAAGCCTTTGATGGGTCCCAAAGGGCCACGATTGGGGAGCTTAACCTTTGCCTATAGATGGGGCCAACTTGGTTTGATGTTGAGTTCCAAGTACTAGACATTGGATACATGTCGCTGGGGTCGTGGCTTCCACGCTACACCAGGCCGTGAAGTTCGAATGGAACCATCAGGAAGTAACCATTCATAGAGACGAAAGTAACCCCATTTACACCAGTCAAACTATCCCGGTTATCAAAAATAGAAGAAGGCTGGGTGGAGAAACTTATCACCATATTGAGCATGTCAACGCGATTGAGAAAGACAAGTGGTGGAGCAACAAAATAGAAAGCATACTGGTATGGTCTGGGTATGAACCCAGCAAAGGGCTTGGGAAGACTCTACAGGGTAGTACCAAAGCAGTACAGTTAAAATGTCACGGCACAACTTTCGGGCTAGGATACCCATACACTTGGAAAGAATATAACAATTGGTCTCCACCATGGTGTGGTCCTTATTAACCTCTCGAGCAACCAGTACCACACATAAGTCAGTCTTTTCATCAGGCCGATATAATATGGGGATCTATAGAGGAAGAAGCTTTGGCTGGGTTGAGAAACTTGTTCCTGGAAGACAAGGATATGGGTTGCAATGTGATAATTGAGAAGGAAGAGGAAGAAAGCATCACCATTCAGAATGTGGAGAAGGGAGTTGTTCTCAGGAATTGGACCGTCATACCATCCCGGGCCCGCCGAGTTCCTGTGTAGCTTGGCAATTAGCCTGATTTGTTTTATAGTCATGCTAGGCATTTAAGATACTTTTAGTAATTCTATTTTAAAGAGGCATTTTGTTTTGAAATAGTTGTTCGAGTTATCGAGCCGTACTTGTTTTGGGATATTTTCAAATTTAATAAACGCATTGCTATTTATTATTCATTATTATCTTCACATTTTCTTTTTACAGCGTTATTATTGCTTTTCCTGATGAACCGATGACTGTGACATGTTATGAGACAATACAATATAAGGATAGTGACTCAAATGAAGATGATGAAATACTTAAGGAAGTTGTTAGGGAAGTTGAGAACTTTGACAATAAACCTAAGTCCAATTTGGACGAGATTAAAGCAATCAATTTGGGAGATTTTGAAACCGTCAAAGAGACTCGCATAAACATTCGCTTATCACCATCAGAGAAAGAAGAGTACATTAGTTTCCTGAAGGAATAAGAGGACATCTTTGCATGGTCATATGATGACATGGCCGGTCTGAGCACATCCATAGTGGCTCATAAATTTCCTACCAATCTAATGTGTCCACCAGTGAAGCAAAAACTCAGAAAATTCAAACCAAACATGATCTTAAAAATCAAAGAGGAATTCAGTAAGCAGATCAAAGCCAAAGTCCTTATTGAGTACCCAACTTAGTTAGCCAACATTGTACCAGTTCCAAAAAAAGATGGGAAGTCAGGGTGTGTGTTGACTATCGAGATTTAAATAGAGAAAGACCCAAGGATGACTTTCCACTACCAAACATACACATCCTGATTGACAATTGCACCAAGCATGAACTCCATCCTTTGTAGATTGCTTTGTGAGTTATCACCAGATCTGGATGGATGAAGAAGATGCAGAGAAAATAACCTTCATCACACAGTGGGGAGTGTACTGCTACAAAATGATGCCATTCGGTGTAAAGAATGTTGGGGCTACTTACATGAGAGCCATGACAACCATCTTCCATGATATGATATACAAGTAAATAAAAGTGTATGTTGACGAGGTCATCATCAAATCCAAGAGGGTCGTAGATCACATAGCAGATTTGAGAAAGTTCTTTGACAAGATAAAGAGGTACAATCTAAAATTGAACCCCGCAAAATGTGCATTCGAGGTTCTTGCAGGAAAACTGTTGGGATTCATTGTCAGCCGCCGAGGAATCAAGTTGGACGCATCCAAAGTTAAGGCTATCCAAGAGTTACCACCACCAAAGAGCAAAAAGGTCATGATGAGCTTCCTAGGATGCCTCAACTACATCAACCGCTGCATAGCACAGTCCACAGTAATATGTGAACCCATCTTTAAAATGTTGAGGAAAGATGTTAAAACTAGTTGGACCGAAGATTTCCAGAAGTATTTTGACAAAATCAAGAAAATACAAGTCCACACCACCAGTCCTAGTCCCGCCAGAACCTAGGAGACCTTTGTTACTCTATCTATCTGTATTAGATGGAGCTTTCGGATGTGTTTTGGGACAATATGATGAGATAGGAAGAAAGGTGCAAGCCATATACTACTTGAGTAAGAAGTTCACATCTTATGAGGCACAATACTCTTTACTGGAATGCACTTGATGCGCTTTGACATGGACAACTAAGAAATTGAGGTATTACTTTTGTGCCTACACCACGTACCTCATATCCAGGATGGACCCTCTAAAGTACATCTTTCAGAAGCCCATGCCAACCGAGAAGCTAGCCAAGTAGTAGATATTGTTAAGTGAGTTCGATATCATCTATGTAACTTAGAAGGCGGTCAAAAGACAAGCATTGGCAGACCATCTTGTTGAAAATCCTATAGGAGGAGAATACGAACCACTTAAAACGTATTTTCCTAACAAAGAAGTGTCATTCGTAGCAGAGGACATTGCTGAAGCCTACTATCATTGGAGAATGTTTTTTGACTGACCTGCAAACTTCAAAGGAGTTGGTATTGGAGCAGTTTTGGTGTCAGAGACAGGTCAACATTATCTGTTATCCGCAAAGCTTAGGTTTCCATGCACCAACAATATGGACGAATATAAGGCTTGCACCATGGGGCTCAATTTGGCCATCGACATAAATATACAAGAGTTGATGGTAATTGGTGATTCGGATCTTCTAGTACATCAAGTTCAAGGAGAATGGGCTACAAAAAACATTAAGATATTACCATACATGTATCATATGCAAGAACTGATAAAGAGGTTTACAAAAATAAAATTCAAACATGTTCTAAGAATCCAAAACGAGTTCGCAGACGCACTCGCTACTTTGTCTTCCATGATACAGCATCTGGATTAGAATTTCATCGATCCCATTCCAGTCAGGATCCATAGTCAGCCAGCTTATTGTGCTCGTGTTGAAGAAGAAATGGATAGAAATCCATGGTTCCATGACATCAAGGAATATTTGGGGAAAGAAGAATACCCAGAGTAGGCAAAGCATACTCAGAAACGCACACTATGTAGGCAGTCCAATCATTTCTTCCAAAGCGGAGGAATTTTGCATAGGAGAACAACTGATCTAGGATTATTAAGGTGTATTGACACCAAAGAAGCTTCCAAATTGCTCTAGGAAATACATGTTGCAACCTGCAGTCCACATATGAACGATTTTGTTCTAGCCAAGAAGATACTCAGAGCCGGATACTTTGGATGACTATGGAAAGATATTACATCCGGTATGTCTAAAAATGCCAGATACATGCAGATATGATACGAGTGTCGCTGAACGAACTCAATGCAACAAGTGTACCTTGGCCTTTTGCTGCCTGGGGAATGGATGTCATTGGTTCAATCGAATTCACTGCTTCAAATAGACACAGGTTCATTTTAGTGTTCATTGATTACTTCACAAAATGGGTAGAGGCTGCATCTTACAAAGCTATAACCAAGAAAGTCGTCGCATATTTTGTTAGGGATCATATTTTTTGTCGATTCGAGGTTCCCGAGTCCATCATCACTGATAATACCACCAACCTCAATAGTGACCTGATAAAAGCCATGTGTGAAACCTTCAAAATCAAGCACAAAAACTCTACAGCATATAGGCCTCAAATGAATGGAGCTGTGGAAGCTACCAACAAGAACATCAACAAGATACTAAGGAAGATGGTAGAAAATCACAAATAATGGCACGGGAAGTTACCCTTTGCCCTATTGGGATACCGCACTACGGTATGTACATCAACTGGGGAAACCCTCTATTTAGTGGTTTACGGTACCAAAGTTGTCATTCCATCCGAGGTAGAAATTGCTTCTTTAAGGATCATACAGGAAGTCGAACTCAGTAATGAAGAATGGATAAAGGGCTGATATGAACAACAAGCCCTAATAGACGGGAAAAAAAATGAACGCAGTATGTCATGGTCAGCCTTATCAGAATAGAATGTCTGGAGTTATTAACAAAAGGGTCAAACCATTACAATTCGCACCGGGACAGTTGGTGTTGAAGAAGATCTTCCCCCATCAAGATGAAGCTTAAGGGAAATTCTCTTCCAACTGGCAAGGTCCCTATATGGTTCATCGGGTTCTAACAGGGGGAGCACTCATACTTGCAGAAATGGACGGAGAAGTTTGTCCAAAACCAATCAATTCATACGCAGCCAAGAGATTCTATGTTTAAATTATTTACATCCTTTCATATGATGTAACTGAACTATGCTGGACCTAATTCCCGTTTAGGAGGGGATACGTAGATAGCCCTGTGGGTTCGGTCATATCATAATAAAATCTTAATTTTCCCTCAAAACCAGAAACTGTGGCAGAATTTTGAGGAGGACCCTCAAAATTTTGGAGCAAGTCCATCCAACACCATCATATGCCAAAAAGTTAGAAATCGGTTAAGTAACTGGGGCAGAATTTTGAGGATGACCCTCGAAATTCTATTGCAAGGAAGTTGCAATGTATTTAAAAGTGTTACAGTCATTAGTTCATATAATCTACTTGATATTACATATCACTATGTTTCATAAAATAAAATAACTCTATTTCACCAATAAGTGCATGTTTTCGAAAACTTTATTTCTACAGCAGCCAGGTGTTACCCAGGACGACTCGAACAGGGTCTCCAGAGCGAAGCAAAACAAATCAATAAGACAAAGGCACGAACCAACCTCCCCCCCCCCCCCCCCC